>CM042319.1:3291935-3294435 GCA_023566125.1 Zingel zingel | reverse complement strand
GCAAAATAGTCTCTTGAAGGAACTTGTTTTGGTGGAACATGTGTACTTTCAAAAGTAGTTTTAGTCGTGCAACAGAAACCTCAGTGTAGCCTGCTGAACTTAGACCCACACAGAACACAATAACTTCGTTCGGGTTCGTTTATTTCTGTAATATTGGCAGTACTTTCAATTTGACAGAAAGGCCAAAACCAAAAAAATATTAAAACAAAATGATCCAAAACATACGGCAGTGGGCTTAGAACACCGACATAGAAAACAAAATAAAACAATATAAATGTACCTTCACAATAAACTCCAGTTGATTCTTAAATGTACAGTTTGACTTAGAAACCACTTACATTTCACAGAATACAGACTCCAAAAACAACAGCTTCACCAGGGAGCGCACAACTTCACACACTTGTCACTCTGATGTCTAAATACAATAAAAAACACAAACAGTTGTACTTTACCAATAACCACATAAAATAGCATAGGTGAGGCTTTATGCATGCTAACAATACCTTGCTAACACATGGAAACACTGGCGTCGGCCGCTACACATGGAATCCATCAACATCCATCCAAAGTCAATCTCATCTATAACATATCATCCAGTTAAAAGATGAACACATATATCATTTTAACCTTTTGTACATACATGTTTTTAACCAGTTATGCAATATTTACCTATTTATTTCACACGGTGTACTCAGCGTTCTCCACTGTGCTGTTTCTCTGATTGGCCCGAAAAGAAAAAGAGAGCGACCAAGAGGCACCGCGCAACTCTTGGCGTGTGACACCGCCACCTAGTGGCTGGAATTACTAACTAAAATGTACCTTCGGCCAGCAAACAAACAAACATACGCACATTTCTTTTATTTTTAGAACACAAAATACATACTGAAACAAACCAGAAATAAATGTGATGGGGTTGTTACAACAAATTCACCACCCGGCTACATTCTCCCCTGCAATAAATCAGCATCCCTGATGATTATAAAACCTGAGCTGATCCAGTTACTCCCTGCATGGCTTTCTCAAATAAGGCAGCACCCAGGCTTGTTAACACCTGTGAGACCATCTCTGTGCGGACTGTTACTGCATTACATGTGGACTTAGGTAAGTGGAATGGATTTGAATGAAAACCTGCCTTTGTCCTCGTGCCTCTCCTGACAGCAGGAAACGGTACACTGGGACTCAGGCCTGTTCCCGTTACATGTTTATCCCTGACAGCTTCATCGGGAAGGACATCATCACCAGATCCTAAATGCAAATCATCATCTGAACACTCGCTTTCATGAACACTTGGCTCACTGTCATAAGTGCCCGCAGCACTACAACCTGACTCATTCTCTTTAATAGCACCAAATCCTGTATCTTCCCTTATGTGCACATCAACCTGTTCTGCTGTGGGGTGCTCAGTGACATCTTCTACCACTACAAAATCAGGCTCAGCTGACTCAAAAATCTCTTCAGCTACAGGCTGACTGTTAGTTTGTGTCCTAACCTTAGTTCTTGGTTTAGGAACTGGGATCACTCCTGGGTGCAACCCAGTCCGGTGGACTCTCTTAATGGGCCCTCTTTCCAAAGGATCGACAGTATGTCGGGAGATGATATTGAAGCCCCGACATTTTCATTTCCAGATAACGTCCTATTTGAGCACTATCTGTTATGCAGCCCAGGCCACATAGCCTTATCTGTCCTCATATCGACGGAGCAACGGCGCCTCTGCAAAATAGCCTCTGGAAGGAACTTGTTTTGGTGGAACATGTGTACGTTCAAAAGTAGTTTTAGTCGTACAACAGAAAACTCAGATTGGACAGATAGTCTAGCTAGCTGTCTGGATTTACCCTGCAGAGATCTGAGGAGCAGTTAACCGTAGTCCTCACAAATCCACCGGAGGTTAGAACGCCAACACAGAGACAGAGGAAGGTAACAGATATTCGGCCGAAATGAGGGACGTCCGGTGGAATTTCCGGCGGCACCTGAACAATCCCAGAAGTGGAACGTCATGGACATAGACTAAAGAAATGCTAACCCCATACAAGCCTGTTCACAGCCGTAAATCCTTGGGCGGGGCCCTTCTAACCAAAAGTCGAGGTGATCGTGCCTTCTAATCGGCAATATTTTTATAATCGATTCATCGGTTTGAGTCATGTTTATGGAAAGAAAAACTAAAGGATTCTCTGATTCCAGCTTCTGTAATGAGAATATCTTCTAGTGTCTTCTCTCCTCTTGGACAGTAAACTGAATATCTTTGAGTTGTGGACAAAACAAGAGATTTGAGGACATCATCTTGGGCTTTGGGAAACACTGATCCACATTTTTCAACATGTTCTGACAGTTTATAGAACAAACAACTAATCGAGAAAACAATCATCAGATTAATTAATAATGAAAATAATTGTTAGTTGCAGCCCTAATTTATACACTTGACTGATCAGTTCTATTTTCTGTCAATTTCATCTCTATGTTGATCAAAATGCTGTTGATCAAAATGCTGTTTCAGATAGAAAAA
>CM042319.1:3186935-3284435 GCA_023566125.1 Zingel zingel | reverse complement strand
TCAGGACATCAGTCATGGGAGTCACAGGACAGTGTACAGGACAGTTTTTGACTGTCCCGGGACAGTCATGGAGTCACAGCACCGTGTCTGGGAGTCACAGGACAGTGTCTGACTGTCCCGGGACAGTGTCTGACTGTCACTATGTGAAAAGAGACGCAAACTACCAAAAAGTGACACAAAATGTATGGGGGAAATTGCATTTCTATTAAAAAGGTAACATTTACTTGTGGAAGGACGCCTAAACCATCCATCCATCTTCGTCCGCTTATCCGGTATCGGGTCGCGGGGGTAGCAGCTCCAGCAGGGGGCCCCAAACTTCCCTTTCCCGAGCCACATTAACCAGCTCCGACTGGGGGATCCCGAGGCGTTCCCAGGCCAGGTTAGAGATATAATCCCTCCACCTAGTCCTGGGTCTTCCCCGAGGCCTCCTCCCAGCTGGACGTGCCTGGAACACCTCCCTAGGGAGGCGCCCAGGGGGCATCCTTACCAGATGCCCGAACCACCTCAACTGGCTCCTTTGGACGCGAAGGAGCAGCGGCTCTACTCTGAGCTCCTCACGGATGACTGAGCTTCTCACCCTATCTCTAAGGGAGACGCCAGCCACCCTCCTGAGGAAACCCATTTCGGCCGCTTGTACCCTGGATCTTGTTCTTTCGGTCATGACCCAGCCTTCATGACCATAGGTGAGGGTAGGAAGGAAAACTGACCGGTAGATTGAGAGCTTTGCCTTCTGGCTCAGCTCTCTTTTCGTCACAACGGTGCGATAAATTGAATGCAATACCGCACCCGCTGCACCGATTCTCCGGCCAATCTCCCGCTCCATTGTCCCCTCACTCGCGAACAAGACCCCAAGGTACTTGAACTCCTTCACTTGGGGTAAGGACTCATTCCCTACCTGCGCCTAAACCCCCCGCCCAAATACGCACACCTAAGTCGTCCACAACCCCTAGGAAAAACACTGTAATATAATTCTGGATTAAAGGGAAACCTTACTGATTTTAAACCAGGTCGGGGCAGCATGTGCAGTTGAGTGGAGCAGGGAGGAATGCACTAATACACCTGTGCCTTTCCTAGTATGACATGTCAAAATGTCTGCCGCAGAGCACAGAATATGCCAGCCTATGGATTTGGTTCTTCTGGTTTCCCTACAGTCATTTTATCAGACATACAGTACAGTGGCTTCAGAAAGTACACGTTGTAAGGTAGATTTCATTTGATATTGATAAAATGTATGTTAACATTTATTTTTGCCCATCAATAACCTATCAGAGACGTAATATTATACAGTTCAAAAATAGATTCAAGAAAAAAATACTTTTACCATTACAGAAAGGTGAACTGAATATATTATTGGAGGTGTACACACAGCGTAAGTTATTGTATGACTTACAATTGTTTGTTCTGTGATTAGGGCTGTGTATTGGCAAGAATCTGGCCATACGATACATATCACGATACATGGGTCACGATTCAATATATTGCAATATATTTCGATACTGTGCATGAGGCAATATATTGGGAATTTTTTAAAGTATAATTTTAGAAAAAATAATATTTGAAAAAAGACATGAAGTGCATAAAAGTCAAAGAAGTTTACTTTAGGTCAACAATTCAGTACACAGGAAATCAAGCTGCCAGTTTGGGATTGTGGTTCCCAGGTTCTTAGTGAGCTAATGTTGATATGCTAACGTAGACAAAGTTCAGCCATAGCTACGTTGTTAGCTTCTAGCAAAAAGTCAGGCACTGCTAGGCACTGTTAGCCACTGTTAGCCACTGCTAGCCACTGCTAGCCACTGTTAGCCACTGTTAATCACTGTTAGGCACTGTTAGGCACTGTTAGGCACTGTTAGGCACTGTTAGGCACTGTTAGGCACTGCTAGGTACTGTTAGCCACTGTTAGCCACTGTTAGCCACTGTTAGGCACTGTTAGCCACTGTTAGCCACTGTTAGCCACTGTTAGCCACTGTTAGGCACTGTTAGGCACTGTTAGGCACTGTTAGGCACTGTTAGCCACTGTTAGGCACTGTTAGGCACTGTTAGGCACTGTTAGGCACTGTTAGCCACTGTTAGCCACTGTTAGGCCCTGCTAGGCACTGTTAGCCACTGTTAGCCACTGTTAGGCCCTGCTAGGTACTGTTAGCCACTGTTAGGCACTGTTAGGCAGGAACACCAGTGGTGTCTCAGCATAGCCATCTAGCAGTAGGGGGTTTAAACACAACATAAACGTGAACCACTGTCTTACAGGAATATTTTTGCACATAAACTAAAAAATAAATTTAAAAAAATAAATCAATATTGTGTTTTTGAAAATCAATACAGTATTGCGATACTGAAGTGTATTGATTTTTTCTTACACCCCTATCTGTGATAATATGATATTGTAAAGTAGGGGCAGGATTTTATAACCATTATGCTTGTGCCTACTCCTTCTCAAACGCATCCTTTTTTTTGTTCTTTGATGGAATCGTATTGATTTGTATATGCGTTATAACTTTTAATTTTTCTTTTAAAGTATGTTGATTGTTCGAGATTACAAAAAATAATAATAATAATCTAAAATCGTGCGTTTGTCCTGCAGGCTGAGGTCTTCCCTTATCCAGAAATTGGAAATGAAGAAGCAGAGGAGATCAGCCAGCTTGTTGCACCCGTGGAAAAATTCTTCAATGAGGAAGGTGAGAAAGGAGATCTGAGGAATGCATGAGTTAAATAAAACTGCAAATGCTGGGGCGACCTCTAGCTCACCCAGTGGAGCACGCGCCCCGTGTAGGCTGAGTCCTTCGCAGCAGCTGCGGGTTCGAGTCTGACCCTCTCTCTCTCTCTCTCTCTCTCTCTCTCTCTCTCTCTCTCTCTCTCTCTCTCTCTCTCCCCCCCCCCCCTTTCCTGTCTTCAAGCTGTCCTGTTGATTAAAGGAACACGCCGACTTATTGGGACTTTGTCTTATTCACTGTATCCCCCAGAGTTAGATAAGTCTATACATACTCTTCTCATCTCCGTGCGTCGTAACTCTGTCCAACCCACCGCTAGCCTAGCTTAGCACAAATCCTGGAGGTAACCGGCTCCATCTAGCCTACTGCTCCCAATAAGTGACAAAATAACGCCAACCTTTTCCTATTTACATGTTGTGATTTGTATAGTCACAGCGTGTACAAATAACAAGGTCACATGAGACACAGCCATCTTCTAACCATATACATACTGGGAACTATATTCTCAGAAGGCGAAGCACTGCTACTTCTGCTACTTGGGCGGAGTGATTCTCTCGCAGCACCTGTGAAGCCCCGTGGTGAGGAGCAGAGAGTAACAACGGTGCTTTTAGGTGTTGCGCTAATCACTCTGCCCAAGTAGCAGTGCAAATGCTGTATAGCTTACATTTTTATGCGTGAATATTGCTCTTGCAATGTAATTTGATGAATTGACAGTACATGACAGTTTACTGTGTTTTCAGTTGACTCAGCGAAGATTGACCGAGAAGCCAAAATTCCTCCCGAGACTTTGAATGGGTTGAAGGAGCTCGGGCTGTTTGGAATCATGGTTCCTGAGGAGTACGGTAAGATGATTGTGACCTGGAGCTTATTGCACCAGCTGTTTGTAAGTTGAAACTTAGCCTAGTTATAACAAGTGTTTGCTAAGTAGATATTACACAATTAAAACCAATCAAAACAGGTTACACCTACACAAACAAGTTCATAGATTAGTACTGTTTTTGCACTGAGTACTTCTTCTCTTAATACTTTAAAGTGCTCATATTATGCTTTTTGGCTTTTTCCCCTTTCCTTTATTGTGTTATATATCTTTTTTGTGCATGTTATAGGTTTACAAAGTGAAAAAGCCCAAAGTCCACCCCAAAGGGACTTACCATCTCCAACAGAAAACACTGTTCACAAACTGCTCCAAACAGCTCTATTGTAGTCCAGCCTTTACTTCAGAGACAAACGTGGTCACTTTGGAACACACGTTATAATGCTCGCCTAGCTGCTAGCATGGCACGCCCTCATACTCTGCTTCTGACTGGCTAGTAGTCCTTACCTAGGTACTGTCAGGGCACGCCCTCATACTCTGCTTCTGACTGGCTAGTAGTCCTTACCTAGGTACTGTCAGGGCACACCCTCATACTCTGCTTCTGACTGGCTAGTAGTCCTTACCTAGGTACTGTCAGGACACGCCCTCATACTCTGCTTCTGACTGGCTAGTAGTCCTTACCTAGGTACTGTCAGGGCCCTCATACTCTGCTTCTGACTGGCTAGTAGTCCTTACTGCACATGTGCGACTGCCAACAAAGATGTTACAGCAGTGAGAGGTCTCACTCTGGAGCTAAAAACAGAGACCTGAACACAGGGTGAAAAGAGGAGCTGCAGCAATGTGCAGTACGTCAAAATATGGTGTTTTTTGAAAATTAAACCATGTAAACCTATTCTGATATAACCTCTAAATACAATTATGAACCTGAAAATGAGCAGAATATGAGCACTTTAAGTACGATTTCCTGATCACTACAGTTTATACACAGCCCTGAGTTTAAAATGGCACCACAACCATTTCTCTCACATGCCCATGGAAGTTAGAAATACAGTAATAGTCCCACCGTGTTTTAGTGGCAAAAGTCTTTATTTTTGTGTTTATCCCAGGGGGTCTCGGACTGTCTAACACCATGTACGCACGACTGGCAGAGATCACCTCATTAGATGGCTCTATTGCTGTAACGCTGGCTGCACATCAGGCCATTGGGCTGAAGGTAAAAAACAAAACGATGTAACAGGTAGGGCTGGATTTGAATATATTCGTTCGATGGGTAGGTAATACATTTTCAATTTTGGGATTTGAATATTTGTTTTTCAGGCTGAAATTTACTGTGGTCTTTTGTCCGTATTAAGCTTCTTGCTGCTGGCTAGTTAATGCAGCACTATGTCATCCATCTAGGTCATACATCAGAAATGTGGAGTTACAAGCAAGCAGTGGGATGTTTGTAGAAGTCTGTATGGTTAACGTTATACTGCAGCAGCCTGGTGTCGTTTTCAGGCCATTTGATAAAGGTAAAGAAGGCTCTAGTGAGGCGCTGGCTGAGCATTTATTCACACACGCTGCGTCTGTATTCACTCGTCGGACAGTCCGGCAAAAACGCAGGTCTTTCCATTTGTTTTGAATGCCTGCAGCAAAAAGTGAAAACCGATTCAACTTCAACAGAAAAGCAACCCAACGCTAACAGCTGTTTTGGTGTTTCAGGGGATTCTGATAGCAGGAAATGAAGCCCAGAAGCAGAAGTATCTGCCCAAACTGGCCTCAGGAGAACACATCGCAGCTTTCTGTCTGACAGAGCCTGGAAGGTAAAGGCACTGAAATCTCATTTACATCTCGTTTACATCTTGTCGCCATGCGATTTTTCTTGTAAACTAGCAACGTTCTGTTGCTGTCTGTTAGCTAAGTGTGTATCCTAAGGGGGCGATCACACCCAGAAGCACCGCCAGAAACCAGCAAAACAGGAAAACAATGGTTGTGTGCGCTTTTGTCTCTGCGGGGTGTGTTGCGTTTTTTAGACGTCCATATAAGTTAAAGTATTCGCATCCTCTCTGCTAAGACCACACCCATGTTTATACTTTCCCTCTTAAAATCCTTCCTCCTCTTTCCATCTTGGAAAAGCCACTCCAATGTTAACTTTGGTCTTGTTGCTTTGCTTTGTCGCGTTGTCGTTTTAATTCTCTTTTTAACCTCCTTGGAGACGCCGATACATGTCCTCGAGAACAGGCATAAGCCTCCATCTTCAACAGGCTTTCAAATCTGCCAGCAGTCGCGAGTAATCTTCACCCCCTCCCTGGCATTCGTCACGGTGCCACTGAGTGTAAACGTGCGAAAGGCGTTTACTATGTCCCTCTTTGGCTAATGTATTTTAAAGATGGAGGTATGTCTCTGGTTAATGTATTATAAAGATGGAGGTATGTCTCTCTTTGGTTAATGTATTATAAAGATGGAGGTATGTCCCTCTCTGGTTAATGTATTATAAAGATGGAGGTATGTCCCTCTTTGGTTAATGTATTATAAAGATGGAGGTATGTCCCTCTTTGGTTAATGTATTATAAAGATGGAGGTATGTCCCTCTTTGGTTAATGTATTATAAAGATGGAGGTATGTCTCTCTTTGGTTAATGTATTATAAAGATGGAGGTATGTCTCTCTTTGGTTAATGTATTATAAAGATGGAGGTATGTCCCTCTTTGGTTAATGTATTATAAAGATGGAGGTATGTCTCTCTTTGGCTAATGTATTATAAAGATGGAGGTATGTCTCTCTTTGGTTAATGTACTATAAAGATGGAGGTATGTCCCTCTTTGGCTAATGTATTTTAAAGATGGAGGTATGTCTCTGGTTAATGTATTATAAAGATGGAGGTATGTCTCTCTTTGGTTAATGTATTATAAAGATGGAGGTATGTCCCTCTCTGGTTAATGTATTATAAAGATGGAGGTATGTCCCTCTTTGGTTAATGTATTATAAAGATGGAGGTATGTCCCTCTTTGGTTAATGTATTATAAAGATGGAGGTATGTCCCTCTTTGGTTAATGTATTATAAAGATGGAGGTATGTCTCTCTTTGGTTAATGTATTATAAAGATGGAGGTATGTCTCTCTTTGGTTAATGTATTATAAAGATGGAGGTATGTCCCTCTTTGGTTAATGTATTATAAAGATGGAGGTATGTCTCTCTTTGGTTAATGTATTATAAAGATGGAGGTATGTCTCTCTTTGGTTAATGTACTATAAAGATGGAGGTATGTCTCTCTTTGGTTAATGTACTATAAAGATGGAGGTATGTCTCTCTTTGGTTAATGTATTATAAAGATGGAGGTATGTCTCTCTTTGGTTAATGTATTATAAAGATGGAGGTATGTCTCTCTTTGGTTAATGTATTATAAAGATGGAGGTATGTCCCTCTTTGGTTAATGTATTATAAAGATGGAGGTATGTCTCTCTTTGGTTAATGTATTATAAAGATGGAGGTATGTCTCTCTTTGGTTAATGTATTATAAAGATGGAGGTATGTCCCTCTTTGGTTAATGTATTATAAAGATGGAGGTATGTTCCTCTTTGGTTAATGTATTATAAAGATGGAGGTATGTCCCTCTTTGGTTAATGTATTATAAAGATGGAGGTATGTCTCTCTTTGGCTAATGTATTATAAAGATGGAGGTATGTCCCTCTTTGGTTAATGTATTATAAAGATGGAGGTATGTCTCTCTTTGGTTAATGTATTATAAAGATGGAGGTATGTCCCTCTTTGGTTAATGTATTATAAAGATGGAGGTATGTACCTCTTTGGTTAATGTATTATAAAGATGGAGGTATGTCTCTCTTTGGTTAATGTATTATAAAGATGGAGGTATGTCTCTCTTTGGTTAATGTATTATAAAGATGGAGGTATGTCCCTCTTTGGTTAATGTATTATAAAGATGGAGGTATGTCTCTCTTTGGTTAATGTATTATAAAGATGGAGGTATGTCTCTCTTTGGTTAATGTATTATAAAGATGGAGGTATGTCCCTCTTTGGTTAATGTATTATAAAGATGGAGGTATGTCTCTCTTTGGTTAATGTATTATAAAGATGGAGGTATGTCCCTCTTTGGTTAATGTATTATAAAGATGGAGGTATGTCTCTCTTTGGTTAATGTATTATAAAGATGGAGGTATGTCCCTCTTTGGTTAATGTATTATAAAGATGGAGGTATGTCCCTCTTTGGTTAATGTATTATAAAGATGGAGGTATGTACCTCTTTGGTTAATGTATTATAAAGATGGAGGTATGTCCCTCTTTGGCTAATGTATTATAAAGATGGAGGTATGTCTCTCTTTGGTTAATGTATTATAAAGATGGAGGTATGTCCCTCTTTGGTTAATGTATTATAAAGATGGAGGTATGTCCCTCTTTGGCTAATGTATTATAAAGATGGAGGTATGTCTCTCTTTGGCTAATGTATTATAAAGATGGAGGTATGTCCCTCTTTGGCTAATGTATTATAAAGATGGAGGTATGTCCCTCTTTGGTTAATGTATTATAAAGATGGAGGTATGTCCCTCTTTGGTTAATGTATTATAAAGATGGAGGTATGTCTCTCTCTGGTTAATGTATTATAAAGATGGAGGTATGTCCCTCTTTGGTTAATGTATTATAAAGATGGAGGTATGTCCCTCTTTGGCTAATGTATTATAAAGATGGAGGTATGTCTCTCTTTGGTTAATGTATTATAAAGATGGAGGTATGTACCTCTTTGGTTAATGTATTATAAAGATGGAGGTATGTCCCTCTTTGGCTAATGTATTATAAAGATGGAGGTATGTCTCTCTTTGGCTAATGTATTTTAAAGATGGAGGCGCTACATGGCGGCCGTCATTCGAGCGACCGCTCGTATGATTCTGAATGATTCTGAATGACAGATTCTACACACGAGAATACTTTGATTAGTTGGTGGAAGTAATTACACATGAATGAGTACATATTTGTGAAAGAACAAAGGTTTTTTTTGCTAAGAATCAACTCAAAAAATTACACAATTGAGCTTTAAAGATATGTGACTTATCAGCAGTGGCTGGCTGGAGTCCAATTACAACCGATCAGAAATAAGCAATTTCTGTCATAAGTGTTGTGATAAAATCTATACTTTGGTTGCATTTAGCTTGACTTACACTCAGTTTGATCTTTTCAGTGGAAGTGATGCAGCCTCCATTCAGACCCGCGCCACCCTGTCAGAAGACGGGAAACATTACCTGATCAACGGCTCGAAGGTGAGAGCAAGCAAGCTTGCAAACGTTTGATCTGGGCTTCAATTTTTCATCCTCTCACATTATTGGTTTTGCCCTAAACTCTAAAGATCCCATCTATCTGTGTTACCAGTTTTGGATTTCAAATGGAGACATGGCAGATGTTATGACGGTGTTTGCCAGGACGGAGGTGGTTGTAGATGGCGTGAAGAAAGATAAGATTTCGGCATTCATCGTGGAGAGGGCTTTCGGGGGAGTCACCAGCGGCAAGCCTGAGGACAAACTGGGCATCCGAGGCTCCAACAGTAAGCCTCTTGATTTGGATTGAAGGGTGAAACCATGGGAGTGGTCTTGGTAGAGTTTGTGCCTTTTCATGTCATTTGTGGTTAAACTGTTTTGACTTTTTCAGCCTGTGAAGTGTCCTTTGACAACGTCCCGGTGCCAGTGGAGAATGTAATAGGAGAAGTAGGCGGTGGATTCAAGGTAAGCGGTGTCCTGTTCCTTAACAATCACTATTGCACATGACTGTATCTGGGATGGTGCGTGTCCACTGGCAGCGTCATTTCCCCGCTTCCCATTCATTAGGCTCGTTGGAGATGAGCTGCGCCTCGCCTGTAAAGTGGACGAGAGCAGGCGGCAGCAGCAGGGGGCGGGGATAGAAAGCCGCGGTCAAGTTGTATAGTTTCCAGCTGTTTCAAGCAGCCTTCAGGCTAAACAGGAAGTCACAGACACACTCACATCCTGTTAGGTCCAATTCTGATATAAAATGTTATCAGACCCATATATCAGCTTGTACACAGTCTCCAGTTGTTTTAATTATGACAGAGTAGCTGTCAAACTGCTCTACATGCGTTCCGTTTCTGTAATCTGAGCAGATTTAGTCTCTCTGACTTCTAAATGTCACCATCAGCCACACCACATGTGTTCTGTACACAATACGCCTTTAAATCAGACAAATAGCAGTTAAAATCCCTCCAATTCAAAAACAGTAAAAAGTTTATATAAAACATCATCATGTTGAGTCGATTCAGAACCAATCAGCTTAGAGCTAGGCGTTTCCCAGCATGCCCTGGGTCCGCCTGGGTCTTGCAGTCGGTGGAAAGCAACTGCGGCGCCTGGCTCCAAAAAATGCGGCCGCCTTGATCTCGTGAGGTTATCGTTTAAAAAAAGTGTTAAAGTGTTATCGTTTAAAGTGCAGTTCTGAGTGTCGTGATACGTCGCAGCCTTTCGCGATGTGTTTATTTTGCCAGTTGATATTACGATGACGATATAAAAAAAGGATATTTTGTGCAGCCCTACTGTGGACACGTACCATAAGGGTGGGTTGATTTGTACACCAAAATTGTGCTTTGTGTTGGACAGGTTGCCATGAACATCCTGAACTCGGGGAGGTTCAGTATGGGCAGTTCTTCAGCTGGAATGATTAAAAAGCTGATCGGTAAAAACCCTGTACAGCAGCTGAGATAACTGATAAAGAACTTAGATATGTGGGTTTTTATAAAATGTCTTCACCGATATCATCTCTGTCTGGCTTCCTGTAGAAATGACCTCCGAGTACGCTGCAACCAGAAAGCAGTTCAACAAAAGCCTGGGTGAATTTGGTATGATTCAGGTACAGTCAACTTTTCCAACTCATCACTGAGTATGTTTACATGCACACTAATATTGCACTATTATTCCGAATATGACATTATTCCGAATTTGATACAGATCATGTAAATAGCATATTCCCTTTGGATATTATGAATAAGTAAGAAAATTCAATAAGAAAATTTAGCATTTTGACAATTAAGACGTGTGTGATATGCTGGAATTATTCAGGTTTTAGAAGCATTCTTTGGACATTGGGCACATTCGGAATATGCGCCACAATCGGGGGTTTTCACCGCAATTTGTGACAGTTACGGTCAGCTCTGTGCGTTGCTATGGTTGTGGTACACAAACCAAGCAGTCAACAGTTTGCAGGGCTGCGGTAGAGATGCATTCCCCAAAAATAAGCCCACATCTCTGGTCAGAAGGAGAAACGCAGCTACTTTTAAACATTAGAAAAGGCTTGGATATCAACAGGTTTTTGGATATGCACAAACATCGCAACGGCGACCTTTTCAAGGAGGTAGTTGAAGGAATGAAAGAGTGACGCTGTGTTTGTACGGTCAAACAAGTCTGCAGCCGGTGGACAACTTTGAAAAAAATCCTATTTTGAACAGTTGCATTCAAACAGGAATATTAGTAGAATATTCACTTTCATTAGCCATGTAAACAGCTTAGTCTGAATATTGTATTTTTCAGAATAAGGGCAAAAACTAGAATATTATGTGCATGTAAACATAGTCAGTGAATCTTCACCACCACTCTGTGAGGTCAGTGCTGAATAAGGTGTGTTTTTGCCCTGTTACTGCAGGAGAAGTTTGCATTGATGGCTCTTAATGTCTTTGTGATGGAGAGCATGGCGTACCTGACAGCAGGGATGATGGATAGACCGGGGCTTCCGGACTGTTCTCTAGAGGCTGCCATGGTTAAGGTTAGATGGCTCTGTCATTAAACTTTGTTTATATAAAATAAATAAATTCACATTTAAACAAAATGTCTCATGATGTGTATTCTCGATCTGTTCAGGTGTTCAGCTCAGAGGGAGGCTGGATTTGTGTCAGTGAAGCGCTTCAGATCCTCGGAGGTCTGGGTTATACGAAGAACTACCCCTACGAGCGCTACGTCAGGGACTGTCGCATCCTGCCTATATTTGAGGTACTCTTAATAGTTATTCAGTCATTAAAATCAGGTCCATAGATATAGGGTTGGGTACCAAAACCCGGTGCCAATATGGCCGGTTCCTAAACGACTGGTATCTACCGGACCGAATGACGACAACGATTTCGGTGGCACTTAAATGCCTGCGCTGCATTTTGGTGCTGCGAAACGGAATTTACATGCAACGGAAACATTGATTAACGTGACGCTAGTTAACACTACACTTGGCAGCAGGTAACGCTAGCCTACCGTTAGCTAGCATAGGGCTTAAACACGGTTAAAATGCTGAAGGCTAAACGATGCAAAGTGTGGCTGTATTTCACTGGAAGGGACCGGCAGGACAGACAGGACTTAATGGTGCGTTCAATTGCACCTTGTAATCTTATGATGCATTCAAAGTTGTTGTAAAATACTCTTCTGTCTTTTTAGTGGTTCTTCTTTTTGTCGTTTCACAGCAATTGACTGGTGAAATAAGTTATTGTTATTGCATTTTAAATAAATCATTTAAATTTGACCATTTGGCCTTAGCGATAAACAAGCCGTGAAATTATATAAACATAATTATATTCAGTTTGTTTTGTAGAGTTTGTTTTGTAGACAGTCAACATTTCTTTCTGCTGCACTACTCTACTGTAGTTGGTTTGTTAAGAGGATCTGTTGTGTAAGTGGCCACCAGGTGGCACATTTGACTTTGGAAACCAAGATCTTCCATGGATTATTTTTTAGTTGAGGTTTTTAGTGTTCTCTTTGTAGTTGAATGAATGGACTGAGCAGCTGTTTATCAGCTATTTAAACGGTATTCCTATGTGTCATATAAGGTGTGACTCAATTACAATCAGTCAAATCAGAATTTAATTTTTTAAATGAGATTGTCCATGTTTTATTGATAAGACAATGTGGAACTCTTGAAAATATCCAAATGTAGTGTAGTGCCCTGTTATCCCACAGTACACCCGCACATACATACACCACCTTTTTATTGTGTTCTTCGTGGGCTGTATTGCCCCCTACATGTAGTATAATAGATGTGAAATTGATATTGTGCCGTGTTTAGATTACATTGCTGTTTCCAGGGTACCAATGAAATCCTGAGGATGTACATCGCTCTCACTGGAATGCAGTATGCCGGCAAAGTCCTCACAGGGAAAATAAAGTAAGAATATGACTTTGTTTAATCATTTATTTTATAATCATTTGTTCCATTGTTATTATAAATAATATGTTATTAACCCCTAGGTTCATTTTGCGCCGGAATTGTCCTTTTAAGTAGTCTTAGCCAAAATACCATCAACGAGTTTGTGTAATTCATGAAAACACCCACATGGGTCTTTAGCTCGTCTTTAGTCTCAGTCTTTTCTCTGCTCTGCCTGCAGGGAGATGAAGAAAGGAAATATAGGTCTGGCTTTGGGCATGCTGGGTAAGAAACTGAAGAACTCATTTGGAAGTTCAGAGGACCTCGGCCTGACAGGAAAAGACGGAGTGGTGCATCCCAGCTTGGCAGTAAGAACTTTTTTTGAACTTTTTAAGGATACATTTTCTGCACGTCTTAGGTGTGTTCGTTGAGGCTCAGGAGTTTTCTGTTTGCAGGAAAGTGCAAAGAAGTTTGAACAGAATGTCGGCCTTTTTGGATCGACTGTGGAGAGCCTGCTGTACAGATATGGAAAGGTAACATTTGATTGATTTTACATTCTGGAAAAAACCGCAATCACATTTTACTGCTCAAATGTTTCCTTTGAACGAAATTCCCATTTGTCTTAAATGGCTGAATGTTTGAGTTGTTTCTTAAAGAGAGTGGATTTCTGCTCATATCTTCCAATCCCTGTGTTCTCTTTTTCTTCCTTCACTGTGCTTTTGTAATCACGGCTTCCTCGCATCTTGGAAACAGGTCAGCTTTCCAAACCCTTAAGGAAGTTACACACCGACCAGACGGCCGACCGTTGGCAGAAAAGCCAGTGTGACTGATCAGTCTCCCCGAGTTGGTCAAAAAAGTTCCTCAGAACACACCGAAGAGATGAGACGTCTCCATAACAGCAGGCGGCGCTAATCTGTACTGTCGCCCAAAAAATGTAAACCGGCAGCTGATTGGACGAACGCGTCACGTGGGTCTGGCTGCTACTTCCGGATTTTGGATTTTTCAACCGGCCATTAGTGGCGACTCATTCAGAATACGATCTCATATTGTACTAAAATAGTTCACCGAAATGTGTTTCTGAAAACATTTTAAGAGAGAAATAGGCCGTGCAGTTGCTGAATCTGTCTTCATTTCAGATCGACAAAGGTCAGTTTAAAAGATTTTCGTCAGATTTTGAGAGACTCTAGTCACGCTCATCACGCTCGCCATTTCTGGGTGAGTCCCAACTGCCCTGTCTCCGACTGAGCATGTCAGTGCGGCCAAAATGAAGGCCGACGGCTCCTCCAACGGACAACGGCACGGAACACACCGAACAGACTCAAGTCACCGACCTCGCCAGACGGTCCGACGGCTGATAATCGGGTTGGTGTGTAGCTGCCTTTACTTCATGTATCATTCGCCTATATTTCGATCCAATATACAAGAAGTGTCCTCGGAGGGCTTTTATTACACTGCACTCTTCAACTGCTAAAGTATAAGACTGTGAGCATTTAAGTCCAAACTGCTTAAAGCAACAGTTTGTAACTTTTATGAAAAACAGGCTTTTGTCACATTTGCTGAAACTGTCACTCTATCCTGACTGTAGTACCTGACACAGAAAATTTGTGATTCAACCAATCAGAGCAGAGGAGTCTTTAACGTAGTGTCAATGACTGCACGTGTCAAACTAGGCAGCAGCGCTGATCGAAGTCGAGCCAAAACCAAGCACCAGCCAACCGGCCAGGGAACACTTTCTCATTTCACAGCTGAACAGTTCGCTAAAATATGTTTCTGGAAACATTTGGGGCCAGAAATATGCAGTGCAGTAACAGAAGCTTGATTCATATTTGATCAGTGCTGCCTAGTTTGACAGTTTGATTGGAGTTCACAAGCAGTCATCAACACTGCGTTAGAGACTCCTCTGCTTTGATTGGTTGTAAATCTTCAGGCGCAGGGGAATTTTGCAATGCTATTAGTAGCACTAGGAGGAGGCCTCGGGGAAGACCCAGGACTAGGTGGAAGGATTATATCTCCACCCTGGGCTGGGAACGCCTCGGGATCCCCCAGTCGGAGCTGGTTAATGTGGCTCGGGAAAGGAAAGTTTGGGGTCCCCTGCTGGAGCTGCTGGAGCTGCTGGAGCTGCTGGAGCTGCTGGAGCTGCTGTCCCCGCGACGCGAACCTGGATAAGCGGACAAAGATTTATGGATGGATTGATATTTGTGTGATTTTACACAATAAAGTTGTGGAAAAAATAAATAATACTGGGAGCCAAGTAATGGGCCCGTTCCGAACAGGCACGTGCTCCAAACGGGCACTGCACTAGTTTTTATAAAAGTTACCAACTGTGGCTTTAAAGGTGCTGTAGGTAGGATTGTGAAGATCCAGGACTTAGCCAAAAAATTTGAACATCAACTTCTCAGTCCCTCCCCCCTTTCCGCTAAAGCCCAAAACAGTCTCCTAAGCCCCTCCCCCCACAAGGGAGAATTAATGCGTGTGCATGAGCAGTGATTGACACGCAGTTAGACACCCCCCTTGGCCCTGATTGGTGCATCTGAACAGGGAGAAGTGGATTTTTGCAAATCTCACTACAAGCTGTAGGTGGAGCCAGAGGAGCCAGATTATTTTTTTTTAAATGACCTGCTTTATGTAGTTCTACTGGAACATAGGGTCAGTTTCAGCAGATATGACAGAAACTTAGTTTCATAAGGCTTACCTACTGCACCTTTAAATCAAAATAAATAAATGTAATGATCAAAAACGAGTGAATAGTCAAATCCCGTTTGCTGTTTGTCGAGGGACCCAAGGCGCTGCTAACTTCGGAGTTGGCCTACAAAAATACATCGTCCCTGCGGCACTCTGTAGGTATCACATACTAGCCCGGATGTCATCCTGGTGTCTGTAGGTATCACATATTAGCCCGGATGTCATCCTGGTGTCTGTAGGTATCACATATTAGCCCAGATGTCATCCTGGTGTCTGTGTGGACTCTGCCAAACAACCTCCAAACACAGGAAGTAATTAATCACAACTTTAAAAAAAAAAAAAAAGCTAAATCCAAACAGTTTCCTAAGCAGCCGTGAGAGCTCAGCCAAGCTAAGAACACATCTCTGGGAAAAGTCTTCCTCGGTGCCATATGGGTTGAGGAGTGCAAGAAAATGATTTACCTGATGAATTACACCCCCCCACCCTCCCCCCACTGTATTACAGAGACACATCTAATTTCTGAGGTTGAAAATTATCGATAATTGAAGTGTGTGTGTGTGTGTGTGTGTGTGTGTGTGTGTGTGTGTGTGTGTGTGTGTGTGTGTGTGTGTGTGTGTGTGTGTGTGTGTGTGTGTGTGTGTGTGTGTGTGTGTGTGTGTGTGTGTGTGTGTGTGTGTGTGGTTTTCCCATTGATGTTGTCAGACCATAGTGGATGAACAGCTCGTCCTGAAGAGAGTAGCAGATGTGATGATCAACCTCTACGCTATGACTGCTGTCCTGTCCAGAACCAGCCGCTCCATCAGCATAGGGCTCAGGAATCACGACCACGAGGTGTGTACAGTACACACACACACACACACACACACACACACACACACACCCCAGGCTTTAATTAAGACCAGGGCTGGGCGAAATGGAGAAAATCCGATATCACGATATTCTTGACCAAATACCTCGATGTCGATATTGCGACGATATTGTAGGGTTGAAAATTGCTTCTGTAACAAAACATAATAGATTTTAGATAAATAATCATCAAGATTTTGGATATAATCACTAAGTGGTTAAAGGCAAATAATAGAACAGCTAGAACAGTCTGGTAAGTTTAGAAAATGACATCACTTTACTGTAATGCAGCCTGTAATACCAGGAAAAAACACTTAAGCCATATTACGATATTATGATATCCAAAATCTGAGACGATATCTAGTCTTATATCGCGATATCGATATAATATTTATTGCCCAGCCCTAATTAAGACCTATAAAGGTTAAGCTTTTTTTAGCCCAGCAGAATTGAGAAGACAGCGCGATCTGCCTTAAATCTTCTAATAACCCATTAGGGTTAGAGTTAGGGTCATGTCACTCTTATGTAGATACCTTCAAGTAAAGTGTTACCGACCTCTGCTCAGGTTGAAGGTGGGCCGGAGCTTTTGATGGGAATTTATTAGGTCACAAATCTGTTCTACCAATAAGAATGATAAAGCTGTCATTTGTCCTGCCCTATCAGACGCAACAAAGCTAACGAGAGACTCAGGAAGATGTCAATCAATCAGACTACACACACCCGAGCTGTGTTCAAACGTTCCCTATCACGGAAATAGTGCACTGTATAGTGTGTTCGCCATTTTGTAGTGGTGTTCGAATTCTCCGCGGTAAATTTCATTCACTATATAGTCCACTATAAAATACCCACAATGCACTGCTAATTTGAGTGTACCTACGATGTGCCCTACATTTTACTCCCGTATATCACAATGCAACGCGGCCGTGTTTTCCCGGAGGAGAAGAAGAAGCAGCAGAAATCACCGCGAAAACTAAGAAGGAAAAATGGAGCGGACTTTGGTTCCTAAACGGTGTAACTGTAACATATAACATGCAACATATATTCAACCTTTTACTGTTCTCCTGGGTGCTCTGTTTGTGACAGGGACGTATTAGAAGTATTTTAGTTTGGGTTTGTTGACATGATGCTGGGCGCGCCCGCCTCCGTCACACCAACAACGGCCGCGTCTCCTGACGCAAGTCACGCAGCCGTGTCTGAAATCCTCTATAGTTCACTATTTAATAAACGCTGTATAGGGAACAGTGAGTGAGTGAATGAGGGAGCGGTTTCCAACACAGCGCCACACAGTCCTGGGAAGAGGCCCAATCAGCCAGATTAACTCAAAACACCTGTGTGGGTGCTGCAGCATGCCACAACATGTTGTCGCCTCTAACTTTGCGTGCAAACAAACATGTTGATTAGCCCCGTCGCCTGCATATGCTTTGACTTGTTAACTCCAATAGCTAGTATAGCTATCATTTTCACCCCACTGTTTTGTAGAGGTGTAACCTGTGCTGCTCCACCTTCATGGGGAAAACAGATCTTATGAAAGCAGATGTAGGCGAGGAAGAACACTAATTACAGGTTAATGTGTGCTGTGTGTAATCCCAAACAGTGATGCAGAACTCACTCACACACACACACACACACACACACACACACACACACACACACACACACACACACACACACACACACACACACACACACGCTCAACAGAGAGACATTAAAGAAGGCAGTGAATGCTTTGTATTATCCTCTGTGTTTCAGATGGGCAGCCCTGTGTGTTCCTCTCCGCTGTAGCTACAGGCAGAAATGTCAGCAAATATGCAACAGCCCACCTTTTGTAAAACGCACACAGAATCTGTAGAGATCCTGTCGAACTGATAGTCATTTTGAAATGATGTTTTTAAAGTAATTCAAGCCAAGTTATGAATTATTTTAAAAGCAAATATGGCTTTAATTGATTAAGCTTTCATCCACTGTGATTATAAAAGCTTGGTTTCATACCTGTTAGGTTGGACTTATATCCATGATGTGTTGAAAAGTGCTAATCCGACATATGTTTATAAAATAAAAACCTCTGGGTTATTGATTAAACTTGTGCCTAACGTTTCCACATGTTGTGTGCTGCGTTTGAAGATGAAAATTGAAGCCGAACGTGTTTGCGATTGCCTCACTTTAGATTTTTTTTTATGATTATTTTCAGACATTCTGTGCTTTTAACTGAGGCAGTTAAAATGAAAACTAAATATGATGCAGGAGGCCTGCATCATATTTAGTTTTCATTTGTGTGTTTTCCAGTTCCAGGATTCATGTCTGCAGGTTCTGAATGAAAGAGTGTTCATTTTTTTTCTAGGTGCTGCTCGCAAACACATTCTGCGGCGACGCTTTCTTCAAGAACAATTACTTGATGACTCAGTTGCAAAAACGTAAGTACAACATAAAATGGTAATTGAGAACAGCCCCTTGCCTCTTTTTTTTTTTTTTTCTTTTACTGCATCTGAGTACAAAAGACTTGCATATGTTGTGGAATTTCCCCAACACACCCCACATACCAACACTCAAACCCCTCGCTGCTTTTCGTTTTCACACTGTGCGTGTGTTTTTTTTTAATGACATAATGTAATCCAGAGTTATCCGGTGACATGAGCCAGACAAATGAGAATGTTTTGTATTTCACAACTGAAAGTTGTTTTGTAATTCCCGTGTCGATCTGTTCCAGACTCTCCTGAGAACAACGATGCCAACATCAAGAAGATCGCCAGGGAGGTCTTGGAGAAGAGAGCCTACGTCTGCTCCCACCCTCTTGAAAGAACATACTGAGCTCTCCCAATGTGACCATAATACTGTGTCTCCTCTATTCTGATTGGACAATACGGAACAGGAGAATTCACAGTTCCAATGCTTAGTCTTCTGTCTTTTAATACTCACTTCGGTTCAGATTATTTTTTACAGAACAACTAATAAATTAAGAGATTTATATTAGTAGTTAGTGTATTTATTAACCTATGGCTAACCTTTTGGAAAATGGGCGTTCTGGCATTAAATGAGTTTTAATCAAAGTGCTCTTCAAGTTTACTGCTATAATTCATTATTACGCAAGATAGTTTTAATGTTTAAAAGAAAGAAGTGGCAGGAGCGCTTCTGGTATCCTTTTACCACCGGTGCTCATGGAAGGGAATACAGGTCACAGAAAGGAAGAAGAATTATGACCAAGAAAGTAATAAAGAATCTTGTCCAGGCACAGGTCGGACTCGAACCCTGGATCTCTAGTATATGTGCGCCTGCTCTACCCACTTTTTTGTCAAGTTTTTTTTCCCCCCTTTTTCACAATGTTTTTATCACTTTTCTCCTGCGCTTCTTTGACTTTTTTGAAGCTTTTTCCATCATTTTTGACCCTTTTTTCAACGTTCATTTATCATTTCGTTTTTCTAAATGCTATAAAATTTAATAAAACACCCAAATTCGGGGCGACCACTAGCTCACCCAGTAAAAGCGTGCGCCCTGTGTAGGCTGAGGCCTTTGCAGCGGCCCAGGTTCGAATCCGTCCTGCAATTTACTGCAGGTCATCCTCCCTCTCTCTCTCTCTCTCTCTCTCTCCCACCTTTCCTGTCTATTCACTGTCACTCTGAAATAAAGGGGAAAAGCCCCAAAAAATCTTAAAAAATAAAACAAATTCAGTGAAAGTAGTGAACTGATCATTTATTTTACTTGTAAAGAGCGTTGTAGTGAATCATCAATGTTATTTTTTTGGACATTTTGTTTTGATAGAAACCCACATTTCTGATATATAAACTTTTAGAAAATGGGTTAAATTTGCCCCGAAGACAACAGGAGGGTTAACACACAGAGCAAGACATTAAAAATCAATCAATGCGTGTCGGCTTGAGCCTTGCTCAGGGTGTGAGATATGCTTATGCTTATTGGCCTATTTGGTCCACAGGCAGGGTTCAAAATTAACTTCTTCGTCCACCAGCCAAATGGCTTGGGAGTATTCACATTTTACCAGCCACTCAACAGATTAGCCTTGTTTTTTTGGCTGGTGAGTGAAGCGGATCTACAAGCCGTTTGCAAATTTGACCAGCTTTTGGCTGGTGGATGGTGCTAATGTTGAACCCTGTCTGCAGGGTACAGTTCTTGTGGGTTCTGCCTTCTACCAATGTTCCTGAAAGGCTGGACAGCTGATGTGTGTGTCTTCATGTTTGGTTCATACTTTTGAAAAGTGAAGATACTCCTCTCGTCGTCTGTCAGAGGCAGGGCAGTCCGCTTGTACAGGAATGAATGCTGCTTATTGAATCCGCTGTAAGAACCAACAGAACATACCACATGAAAACAAAGCCCTCGGGATTTTCTCTAGTATGTGGGTTTATTTCTTTTTTTTTTATAAAAACTAACTTAAAACTGACATGTAGTGGTACTTGTTGTACATGGAGTTTTGTCTGGCGATGGCGTTGTTTTTGCTGCAGAGGCTGCAGTCCCCACAGGGGCCTGGGGCCAGAGCCACACTCTTCTGTTTCTCTGCTTGGTTGTCACCCAAGTTCATCACAGACAGTTGAGGCAAGGGCTGCAACACAGAAAACCGCTGTTGGCTTAAGAACTTAAGGTTATTACAGTCAACTGCAACCAACATCCAGACAAACACTGAACTGATGCAAGCATTGGGGAAAAAAACAGCAGGAGTGGAAAATCAGCTTGAACCAATATCTTTACAATAATGTGACATTGTGAAAGGGTTACTCGTAGTGATGATGCACCTACAGAGAATTATCTCCTCAATCTGCAGTTCCCCTTGGCTTTACGGAGATTTTTACAGGGTTTGAGCTCATTGTTTAGCTTTCCGGCCAACAACTTTGCTGTTTTGGTTCGCTCTCATAGCATAAGCTGTTTTCAGTGTGTAGGCTCTTAAAAACCCACTGTACACTACCTGCTCAGCGCCAAACAGCAGACAGACACAGTTGGCGCCTAGCTGGGGAACACTGTGGAGCATATAGCAGCTAAAGAGCCAGATATTTCCCTCAGGAGTTGGTAGAGACCAAAAACTGAGCTAACCAAGCAAGAAACTGACTTTTGAGGCATGACATAACACGACTAGAGTACAGAAGATAAAAGCTTCTTTCTTACTTTGGCCTTAAATTAATAAAAAAGTGAAAGCAGATCCTTAATTATGTGTCCTTTAAACTTCTCACCAAAGCCAGTCAGCAATTTTGTAAGTTAATTAGTTGTAAAAGGAAAACCTCTCTGAATCGAGACATGAGGTGATTCTTATGTATACTGGGGTTCCACCTATTTCTTGAATTTGTCTTGGCAATGTTGGATTACCCACAGATTTCAAGAAGTCATTCCACATTAAAGGGATAGTTCAGATCTTTTGAAGTGTGGTTGTATGAGGAACTTGTCCATAGTCGGTGTACAGTAGATGGCGGTCGGCATGCCCCCAGTTTGGAGAAGCAGGCAGGAGTACCGACACGGAAGCTTAGTAATGTGCTGCTGTTGAAGGGGCCAGCACGGGCGGCAGCAAAACGTACTTATCGGTTTAAAGCTATAATGCATAGTTTCTGTCGCCCACATGATTAATTCTAGGTAATGACAACAAAACTGTCGGCACATCCACATTATACAAGCCTTCTGTGATCGTGCATCACCCCCACCCCTCCACACAGTTGCTTGCAAACCAAGGAGGACACGGAGGATTAAAAAAACACGATGGACTCTTCAGAAGAGGTAATTATCTTCGTCTGATTTTCTGTGTGCAAAAGTCGACGGACGCCACAATCTTCTGAACATAGTCACACTGAGAAATACAGAGAGAGTTGTGTGGAGCTGATAGTCTTAATTAGCTTTGTATTAACTCATTTGGCAATGGCTTGAATGTAATGGTTGTCATGCATTTAAAAAAAGTTACATACTAAAAGGCAAAAGGGGATGTCTGATGGCAAGCTATAATGGTGAAAATATTCTAAATATAGCGAAATCAACTGATAGTTAATTTTTAAATTGGGTTTTGCTGCTCTTTGTGCTGCCCCGGTCAACATTATTACATTGCTCAGTGTCTGCTTCTCCAAACTGTTGGCATGCCGACTGCCATACAACCCCACTTCAAAATATCTGAACTATCCCTTTTAAGAGCATTTCAAAAATAATGGCACAAAGTCACAGCATCAGAAAATCGTGCGGCTGTCCAGATATTACTAAGGCTTACAGTTGTGTGTTCATGATGTCAGCTGTGCCCAAAACCTAAAATACTGTACCTTCAGCACCATGCCTGGTTTCCTCAGTGAATACTTCTTAGGCTCATCTTTCAGTATATCCTGAAATCTCTCTGAGTTTCCCCCCATGTGACACTTGAACTCTGGGAAGGAGCCCTTGCCTGGTGGGTTGGTGCTGACGCCTGGAAGCAGCTTCTTCAGACAGCGACAGTACTGAGCTCTGGCTGCCTTGAGCTGCTCCTGCTGCAGAGAGTCTCCTGAGGATCAACAGCACACACACTGAGCTCTGTGGATTAAAAACTCAATAAATGTTATGCTTTTCTGATCATATAACTGATAAACTAAAAAGAAAAGACATTGATTTTACTTCACTGGATGGTTGGACAAACAGGACAGATATTAAAGCTATAGTGCGTAGTTTCTGTCGGTCCCATGATTAATTCTAGGTAATGACAACAAAACCGTCCACACATCCACATGATACAAGCCTTCTGTGATCACGCACCACCCTCACCCCTCCCCCTCCACGCAGTTGCTAGTAGCCAAGGAGGACATGGAGGATTAAAAAAACATGATGGACTCTTCAGAAGAGGTCATTATCTTCACTCTGGGTATTTTTGCGCACGAAAGTCGCCGGACGCCACAATCTTCTGAACATAGCCATACTGAGAAATACAGAGAGAGCTGTGTGGAGCTGAAAGTCTTAATTAGCTTTGTATTAACTTATTTGGCAATGGCTTGAATGTAACGGACGTTCATTAATGTAAAAAAGTTACGGACTAAAGCTTGAACAGATCATTTTTGTTCACTGCTTATATCACTGAGGTTCCTCCCCGACCAAAATCTATTCTCCAGTGTGGTGTGGGAGTGTGTTACTCAGCAGCAAAAACTGATACTGGCTCAAACAGCCGCCATCTGGAGCTTCGATCAAAACAAATCAATATTGGACCTCAATACTAAGAAAAAGCTTATGGCCCAGACATTATAGGAAAAACTCCACTCTTGGATACTCTTAGCCTGTTGAATTTAGTGCTGAGTCATTTATAGCCATCCCTTTTTCCCCATGTTTTGTACAGTTTTATCATTTAAAATGGCAAAGTTGTTAGGAGAAACCCAACTGGTGGGAGCAACAACAGTGCCAGTTTGTGAGTTTTGGGTTAGTCACCATCTATATGAAATGGCACATGCACTGCTTGCGTGGCAAGAAACGTACTGTGTGTTCTATATCGACGACGAAGGTCTGGCAATGCGAGACTGTGTCAACAGCAAAACAATGGCAAATGTGTAACGCTGCTTGGTGTGGCTAAATCCAAACTGTTGCAAGTTGTTCAAAGACAACATTAAAGTTGGGCCTTAATGCTTATCCTACAACATGGTGGTTTAATACCTCACCTTACCTGATACATTACAGTTAGTCAACTAATTCATTGGATAAGAATATTTGTCGTCTAGTCCTCACGTCCATGTCAATCCCAACAAAGCAGGGATTGGGGAGTTACGACAATAATTTAAAACTTTTTACCCACGAGACCTCGGTTCTGAAAACAGCCTGATTTAAGTCTTTAAATGAGCAAAACACATAGAACTCATATAGGGCCCTATTTTAACGATCTAAGCGCACGGCGTGAAGCGCATGGCGCAGGTGCGTTTAGGGCGTGTCCAAATCCACTTTTGCTAGTTTGACGGCGGAAATAAGGGTCCGTGCGCCGGGCGCATGGTTCAAAAGGGTTGTACTTAGTGTCTTCATTAATCAGAGGTGTGTTTTGGGCGTAACATGCAATAAACCAATCAGAGATCATCTCCCATTCCCTTTAAAACGAGTCGCAATGTAACAAGCATAGTGTGCGAGCGCTGTGCATAAGCCTAGGAGCATTTTACTAATTTGCTGTTAAAATAACAATGAAATGCTGCGTTATTGACTTTAGACCAGGTTTTTGTTGGTCAATGGCGCGATCACTGATGCCTCAAGATACCAATACTCCCAGAAGAGCCACAGAGCGGTGGCTCACTTTACACTATATTCCCTATCACCTACCTACAGTCTCTCTCCCTCTCAGCTCCCCTGTATCACACTAAAGCATCTGCAGAAAATGATGAAAATGTGTTTCTCATCTAGTGTTTCAAAGCCTAAGATGACGTCCTCAAATGTTTTGTTTTGTCCACAACTCAAACACATTTACTGTCACAGAGGAGGGAAGAAACTACAGAAGATATTCACATTTAAGAAGCTTGAATCAGTAACTAAATAACAAACAAAATTATAGCAAACAAATATTTTTTTTAAATCAAGTAAACCCTACAAGACAAATATATTGTAAGTAACTGGGTCACTTCCAACTTTAACTTCTTTGCAAATAGTCCAGGTGAAAGGCTATGGTCAAGGATTACAATGATACCATCTTGCCTAAAGCATCATGTTTATTTATGCTTTAAAACGTAACTACCGGGAAACAATCAAAGTTTTATTTATCTGTTTCACTGCTTTGTTCTTGCTAGCGCTGCTCCCTCTCTTCATTCACTCTCTAGCTCGCTCGACCACCGTTGCTTTCTCTCTCTCTCTCTCTCTCTGGCTTGTGGGGTTGGGGAGCAGCTGCAAACTTTGTACTCTGTCAACCAACAAAAGTAACATATTATACATTGAATAGAGAAAGAGTACTATTCATCATACTATAAAATACGACGCCTACCAAAAATGGGAAAACAATCGGCACCACAATATTTCACACAAATACCTGTAGCTAGCTAAAAACATTAGAATTAAGGATGTCAAAGGATTATTTTAGCATCCTATGGCTACCGGAAAGGACAAGTTAGCTATAAATAAGCTAATGTTAGCAAGCTGAGGCACTTGCTAACATAATACTGCATAGCTTTCTGATTTATACACACGCGTTAGCTTAACTTACAGAATTATAGTTAGCCTAAAGGCTCTGACACACCAACCCGACGGCCGACCGTCGGCAGAACCTCCACGAGGTCCAAAAACTGCCTCGGAACACACCGAAGCGTCTCCGACTTGAGCGTACGTTCTGCGCGTGCGCGAGACGTAATACGTCTCAGTAACAGCAGGTGGCGCTAATCTGTATTGTCGCCCAAAAAATGAAAAACGGCAGCTGATTGGACGAACGCGTCACGTGGGTCTGGCTTCTCCCGCATTTCAAAGCCGACCATAATGGCGACTCGTTCGGAATACAATCTCATATTTTACAAAGATAGTTCACCGAAACGTGTTTCTGAAAACATTTTAAGAGAGAAATAGGCCGTGCAGTTTCTGAATCTGTCTTCATTTCAGATCGACAAAGGTCAGTTTAAAAGATTTTAGTCAGATATGAGAGGCATTAGTCACGCTCATCCCGCTCGTCATTTCCGGGTTAGCTCTCCACCAATCAGATTGGTCATTGAGTCCGACTACCCACCTTCCGGCCCAGCAAGTCAGGTCGGCCCAAATAAAGGACGACGGACAATGGCACGGAACACACCGAACAGACTCTGACCTCGCCAGACTATCCGACGGCCGATAATCGGGTTGGTGTATCATCGCCTTCAAGCATTTGGATATTTAAATGCTTGCTGCACATATAATACTGAGTGACAAGATCCACAGTTTCCCCATTCTTCTTAAAGACTCAGTTTTGGGTTATGCAGTTTATAAAAACTTAGTTTGGGGTTCTTTACCCTCTTGTTAGTGCATCCCACCACACAGCAGCTTTAAGGCATTTTTTCTGTTGTTTGCAAGCAGACGAAATTGACGAGGAGGAACCTTCACACAATACAAGCCAATGGAGAGCGGTGTGGGTGGGACTTAAATGCACTCTGTCTCTGTATTGTTCTACTCTTTACATTCCCTGTATCATCAGGGTTAATGAACAAAACGATTACATGTTTAAAACTCTACACATGCATGCAACAGACATGATATTGTAAAGTCTAGCCTAGGTTCTCAAATACTGTGATTTTCTTCTTCAATGTCACTGAATTCACTATTAACTATTCACAGTTTAGGCTGTTGTATGTGGCATCATTATAATCCTTGACCATCAAAACACGGGGGTAGATGTCACCTATTCTGTGTTATAATGTTTGGTTCAGGAGATATGATGCAAAATCTCAAAATACATAATTTGGTTACGTCGGAAAAGTAAAATGGCCGCCATGGCCACCACCAGACGTTTTTGCGATAGTTCCATTTTTAAAAAAAAGTTCAGGGCCTCAAACTGTACCAAATGCCATGCTTTTTTGAAAAAGTGAATCATATCAGAGACAAATTTTTGGATACTTTTGGCTTTTTCGGCAATGTAGGACTCGGAAAAAACATATAGCAGCCATGCCCCAAAACCTGTCATGTGGCCTCTAGTCACTTTGTGGCTGTATGACATAGTATATTGAGGCAGCTGTTGTTAGAGGCATTTCTATCTGCTCTATGATGGATTTCTCCCTGTTTGCCTGCTGAACTTAAGGACAAAATGGTGAGTGTGTAAAAAAGCTCACTGTTTGATTCTGACACCGAATGCCGACATTTACAGCTAATGTCTTAGATGGCTACAAGGGAAATATCTCAGTGGGACATCTGGTTAGCATTTGGCCAGTTATTCACAGGAAAAGAGAAACACAGCACCTATACACGAAAGGTGTAACACTTTAAGCAGTTAAAAGTTACTTATTGCTGCAGCACAGCCTACCGGCTAGGAGACTAGTGACAGGAGGTGGGTGGAAGAAAGTAGGTTGTCTATAGAGCTGAAAGTCCTCAGAGCGCTGGCTCCAGGTCCACACGTCCCTTGAAAGTGTAGGCTTCAATATAGTGGCATGTAGGATGTTCTCTCTCCATGGCTGGAAGCACAGTGAACAGAAGTATTATCAATGTAACCATCTAATGGCGTTTTTCCATTACATGGTACCTGCTCGACTCGCCTTGACTCGACACACTGTGCGTCCGTTTTCCATTGCAGATTTTAGTACCGCCTCAGCGTGGCTGGTCGTCTTATATGCCGGCTCGACGCACACACCAGCAATGTCGAAGGTGTGTTGTTGTTGCCACAGCCAGAAGACACAGCTGGCTGAACTATTTAAAAAATGGTGGGTTTGTTCAGGACACCCCCGTCTGTCGCTTTCATGTCACCTTTTGGTATCGCCTCTCGCTTGGAACCTCGACTGAGGTGGTACTAAAAAAAGTACCTGTTAGCAGGTACCAGGGACTTTTTTTCGTAATGGAAAACCAAAAGAGGAGAGTAGAGTCGAGGCGAGTTGAGCAGGTACCATGTAATGGAAAATCGCCATAATACTCTCGTGTCAAACCCAAGGCCCGCGGGCCAAACCCAGCCACTCGCAGATTTTGATCTGGCCCACATATCAGTTCAAGTTCTCAAAAGATTTGGCCCGCTTAGTTGTGCGCCAAACCAAAACATGGGAAACTTGTTTTTCAAATTGTAATTACGCTACACTCAAAGCAGAATTTGGCAGAATTACTGACTTTAAGACTTTTCATATTGGGGTTGTAAAACAGGTGACAGTTGTAAAAGAAATTATCATTGTTTTGCTTGATTAGTTAAATTCTATGATGGCTGAGGAATTTGAATTGCTGACTTTTGTAGGGCTTTATGTCGACAAAAATGCGTCAAAAGGCAACAATATCAAAAGTGACAATTTAATTTTAAAAAGCGACAAATTTAAAAAAAAAAAGTGACAAATGTCTGAGAAAGCCACAAAAAAAAGTTGTAAAAAGCAACAAAAATGACAAAAAAAGCTACAAAAATGTCAAAATGCGGCATGCAATAATACAGTCAAATATATTTTACTTTTTCGATGAAATAAAAGCATGTCAATAAACTTTACATGTCTGGCCCTTGATGTGATTCTCTTTTTCCAGGCCCTTAGTTAAGTTGAGTTTGACACCCCTGCTCGAATATGTCTACATTAGAGGATGGATACCCAAACGGAGAACCGAGAACCGGCCCGGGTTCGGACAGATATTTAGAAATTATGTTCGGGTTCGGGTCGGGCTCGGTCACATCAGCGCGATAAGGCATTGAACATTTTAAATTTAAAACAGCTTATTATGTAGGTGCGCCTGTGTTAACGTGCGCCCCCGTGTGAGCTGATGACCTCATCTGTTGACATTTCTGAATGCCTTCCTACAGCTGCTTAATAAAAGCTTTCCACACAAACAAACGTACATGTGTCATTAATATGAGAAAAAAACGAGATTTTAACTGTGTCGGGCTCGGACATAAATATCTTAATGCTTGTCGGGTTTGGGTCGGGCTCAGTTACTGCTCTGTCGGACGCGGGCCGGGCTCGGACAGAAAATTCCGACCCAATCCGCACTAGTCTACATACACACCCTAACACTGACTTTCTTTGGAGAGAACAGCAAGGTTAATATTATTAGGCATGTCCTATTATATGCTACTGGGTCATAGAGAAGTAAACAGTCAAAAAAATGTATCCCTGTGCTAAGATTCATGGGAATGTCAAAGGCATCACCTTCCTCAGCTCTTCCACACGAGCCTCATCTGGGTGTCTAGGGTGCACTTTGGACTTGTCGCTGCTCATACTTGTGAACCAAACCGGAGAGGCAGCAGTAGAGTGGGAGTCATTTTTAGAAGGCACACCTTCTTGCTCCACTGTAGCACTCCAATACTGCTGACTGTAGGTAAACCTCCGCCCTGGCACCTGGCGTTATCATCAGAGAAGCACAATACATTTCAGTTAATCTTCGCTGGACACTTTCTTTGTCCCAGCACACACAAAACATAAAGAATAATGCCAGCCTTATCCTTTTAACTACATAAGTACTTCATTGTGACTTCATTGACTTTACATTTTTGCTGGCAATTTTTAAATACAGGTATAGATTATTGGATTTGTCCTTTTCTCTAACAGATATATGCATATGCATGAAGAATCTGTAGGCAACTGGACAAGATTTGTAGTCTGAGTAGTATTGACCAAGCATATTTGAGTGGGCTTGCAGTAAGTAAAAAGCAAACCAAAAGTAAGCAAAAGAGGCGGAATGCATTGGCCGAAATGCAATTTCGGAACCCACTGGCTATCGTCTGACAAAATCTATTATCTTTTTCAATCATTTATCTGCATTCATGTGCAGGTATCTGTTTATAGAGACGTCGTCTCTCAACTCCAACTCCATTCTCCCGTCTCAAGTTTCTAAACAAAACCCGGCGCACAGAAGAGGAAGTCGAAAGCATTCATCCAACCTTGGATATCTCTTTGCGGAGCAGCTCCTTGGCTTGTTCAGTTGAGTTGAAGGTCTGGGTGCTGTAGTTGTGTGTTGGCCTGGCTTCAGACTGTTTGATCCTTAATACAGCAGCCTCTGGCTTCTGCAACCGCTCACTTTCCTCTTGAACCTTTTTAACATTGTCCTGGAAAGTGATGCATAACATTATGAGTGGCTCAGTTAATTAGTCCGATTCTACTCACAATTATTTCACGCCTACGGACCTGAATGAAGTCCTTGGACTGTTTATGCGGCAACTGCTGGCTGTTGTGTTTCCATTTCATGTACTCTCTGTTGTGCGTGTTGAGTGGTGGACGTCTTTTAACGAGGACAGGCAGAGTGGGCATGTCCACCTCAGTGTTTGCCCAGGCTTTTTGCTCCCACTGCTCAGCATATTCCTTGCTCATGCTGAGAATCATGTCAGCTGAGGGGAAGAGGCTGCACTGCACCACATCTTTGAGTTGCCTTACTTGACAAAGCTGGCTTAACCTAGGCAAGGCAAGGCAAGGCAGCTCTATTTAAATAGTACATTTCAGCAACAAGGCAATTCAAAGGGCTTTACATAAAACAATAAGGAGCCGTTATAAACAATTGTTAGAATGAATATAAAAACAGCTAAAACTCTTAAAATCCTAGGCAAAATAAGAATGCAACCCGCCATGACAACCACTGTAGTGAAGGAAGTGAGGCGTGTACAGTAGCTGCCCTCATGTGCTTCAAATATTCGCTGTTGATTAGTACCGAAGCTTCGAAGCACAACAACTGGTATTAGAGATGAATAAAACAGGCAAATCACAAGTATGGTCCTTTAAGGCCACTGTAACTAAATGGGTACCTTAACAAAGCTTGGAAGCAGAGTTGGGGGACCATGCCTCTAATGTAGACCAGAGGCTGTCTCATGATGGTCTCTAGTGACTCATGTAGATGGATAGGAGTCAGGCCCACATCTAGTGAGTCATAGATGCGCTTGAAGAAACACAGGTTTGAATTGTAGAGGACTATCACCTGCTCCTCCTCACTCCCACTCAGTCTGCAAAACATCACACAAGCTGCAGGAATCTCATTGGAATTTAAACACTGGATCCAAATGGACAGCACAGCTGAAAAGTGTTAGCACTAGCTGTTAGGGCAAGATAGTGTTCATGGGCTTACTTCATCGGAACAGCTTCGCAAAGTCTCTTCACCGCTTTATGTTTCAGCCCTTCAAGAACAAAGATGTGTTTCCTCTTATCGAGCACGTGGAATCCTGTAACAAAATCCAGATCCTTGCTCTCGTCGTTTTTGAAAGTCATTATGTAATTTGATAGGGATTTCTCTATATTTTCCAGTGAGTGTGAGTCCAGATGGAAAGCTGATGCATTGATTCTGAGGATTTCGGACCTCAGCTTGGTCATCAAAGGGAAGTTGTTGTAATCGAAGAGGTAGATGATGCGCCCAAACGGACCATCACAGGACTCCAGTTCACAGCTGTCGTTCTTAATGTTGAGTGGACAAGCTATCTCAACCTTGACTTTGAGTTGAGAATTGGCATCAAAATAATGGCCTTGTTGCATTGGCTCTCTACTAGCTGCCGTGTCTGTCATCTTACTGCATGCACTTTGCTTCCTGTTCAGCAGCGGAGGTGGAGGGGAGCATTTGATCGGTGAGTACACCTTTAGGCTTTTCTTCCCAAGTAGCAGCTCAGAGAAGTTAAGGCTTGCAATACCATGAGAGTTAACGACCGCTGCCTTCTGTTTTAATAGTGCCGCACCACACAGGACGTCTTTATCTGACCCGGTGCCAAGCACTGCTGGAGTTTTCTGAGTTTCTTCCAACTTTATGTCACGATCATGGACTTCTATCTCAAGAGATGGACCGGAGAGGAATTCTTTGAGCTCTTCAGGACTCATCAAGCCAGTCAGGATCACATTCACATCCCTGAAGTAGATTTTGGTGTCATGCTTGTGAAACTTTGTTCTGTGCAAGTTATGGAACTTGTACTGGCAATATACAGGCATACATTTTTCCTGGGAAAACAAAACATGAATACATTTACACTCTGTGCAAGGTATGGAACTTGTACTGGCAAAATACAGGCACACATTTGTTCCTGTAACTATGTCATATCAAAGCTCACTGCTAAATATGGGGGGGATAAAAAATCGTATGTATCGTAAAAAATTTTTGCGACGATTTTTAAAATTGATTCTTTTCCCTAGAATCGATATTTGTTTTTGTAAAAGAAGGAAAAGAAAATCCCAATACTCAATACTATCGAGTAGCAATACTTCTAGAATCGCAATAAATAAATAAATACTGCAATACAAATCTAATCGGAACCCATGTATCGTGAAAGAATCAAATCAGGATAAATATCGTCCCAGCCCTACTGCTAAATTAGCCTGGTCCTACCAGACTCTGGTACACTAGCCTGGTCCTACCAGACTCTGGTCCAGTAGCCTGGTCCTACCAGACTCTGGTACACTAGCCTGGTCCTACCAGACCCTGGTCAATTTCATTTCTCCATTGACAAGTGTTAACTTCCTTGAAGGCGGGTACTCTGTTGAAGTTTTTTGAACTATTGGATCTGCCCAGAGCCCCTCTGGATCTACCGTAACCAATTGCTAACGTTTGGTCGTGACATCGGCTTAGCATCGTTAGCGTTAGCCTTAGCCAACTCCTTCACCACTAACGGAGCGAGTTGGAAAATCAAACTGTTCCCGAACCCCGTGGGGAGGAGGGCCACAACATCATGGCCACCAACACAACTCAGCAAAGATTGTTCCTGCTCGGGCTTTAACTTCTGGATATTCGGCAGCGTTGCCACAACGGACCGAATGGCTTCGCTCGTATCTTTCTCCGCCGCCATTACGGAACTACAACTCAAATTAGCGCACGGCCTCACCGTCATCGTTCTTAGCCACTTCCTCTGTTCACTGATTGGACCGCCAAATATTTGGCCGGAGAAAACCCAAGAATATACTGAGCACTGAAGGGAAATGAAAATTGAGCTGAAGTACGTAGGAGGGCGGAGCCAGGCTACTGCTAAATGTCAAAACTTGCAAATAAAATGGTATCACTTATGAAAACTAAATAGTGAAGGAGGTGTACATGTACAGTGCAAGCCAAGTATTTATTGTGACATTTTTAATAAACATGAAGTGAGTCGTGAGTCGCACCTGTAGGACGTGGAAGGGGACCGGGGATGAAGGCATTGAGGCGGCAGACAAAATTGTGATGACCAATGGATTGAGTTCAGCCTTTAGTTGGTCAGATATTAATGGTCTGTCCAGAGAGATGTGGCACATGACCTCAAAAACACCAGATGAATAGACTGGGAAGCATTCAGTCAATGAGGTCTCACCTGGCAGGCACAAAAACAACAGACAAAATGCTTTCGTGGTTAACATAATGTCTGACATTTTAAATCTTATGATCCAACACTTTGGTCCAGACTGAAAACATTGGAAAGATCTCAATGAGGTTTGGCATTGAGATATTCAAAGTCACCAGAGGATGAATTCGTATGACTTTGGTTGATCCCCTCACTTTTGTCTCTAGTGCTACCATGAGGTTGAGACTGGGATTGTTATGAAATTTGGTACGGATTTTTATTTTCCCCACGGGATGAATAGTAGTAACTTTGGGATCATCTGACTTTTCATCTAGTGCCATCATCAGGTCAAAATTTCAACTTTCTGGAAACTTTTCCCTCTCATTGCCCTTGCAATTTGAGATATTCACGCAACACGCAAGCAAGTACGTGTACACAGTGTATTACATGGAAGTGTACTAATGGAAGTATCCAAATTGAGACACAAACAGTCTCGTTCCCTAGTTTCTACTTAGGTTAATACGACAAGTAATACCTACAAAAAGAGTTGGTCCACATTGTTTGCCCATCATATGACTATAATTACATTACATTTTCTCCAGTGAGATCAATCTGAGGGGTTGCAAGGTGATACATATTTTTCTGCCACACATTTAATGATGTTTATTATTCATCTTTTTTCTTATTAGGATGGTTTTACATCTTCAGTTCTCGTATATGTAATAAAATAAAAACAAAAGTGACACTGTGGTTGAAGTGGTGATAACCAGGAGACATACAGGATGTATATGATGAGGGGTCTCAGGTAGACGCTACTTTGTTTTAAACACTGTTTTAGAGGCTATCCGTGTGAATGAAAGGCTGACTCACCCGCAAACAAACGAATGGGACTGATTTCAGCTGAGGCAGTGCCATTGTTTTTGATATCCTCAAGGTCCAAAGCATCAGTTGTGGGGTTTTTAAATTCTGTTTTGGTGAGAAGAGCCAAGTTATTGTCTATAAACAGGGTTAAGAAAGATATATCTATAGCTTAATTCAATTCAGTTCAATTTTATTATAGTATCAAATCAGAACAGAGTTATCTCTAGACACTTTACAGATAGAGTAGGTCTAGACCCCACTCTGTAATTTACAAAGACCCAACAATTCTAGTAATTCCCCCAAGAACAAGCATTTAGTGCAACAGTGGCGAGGAAAAACTTCCTTTTAGGAAGAAACCTGGGACAGACCCAGGCTCTTGGTAGGCGGTGTCTGACGGTGCTGGTTGGGGGTGTGATGAACAGTGGCGTAATAAGTCACAATAAAGAAAATGGGACAGTGACTTCAAATGGTAGTCGTAGTAGTAAGTAGTAGCTTACACAATATAGCTTTTTTTCCATGTTATATAGTTATATGTATTGGTTTATTTGTTTCTGTATTTATTGTTTCTTTATTTCATGTTAATGTTTAAATATGTTTTTATGTATGCATCAAACCAAAGCAAATTCCTAGTAAGTGCTACTTACCTGGCAATGAATCTGATTCTAAGTATATAAGCATTAAATCTAGCAAAGATATATAATTAGTCACCAATGTCTCTACATAAACCAATGTAGTATCTCTGTTTATAATTATGATTCCATAACAAATATTGTAGATGTACCTGTTTCTGAGTCCCCCTCTGAACAGGAATGAAACAGGATATCACTTCCGTGTTGTTTAGATGTGTTTGACTTGCTCTCACATGACGATCTCAGTTTCTTTACCATAGTCTTGATGCCAACTTAGAATAAAAAAATATCATTTTAATTATATAATTGTATATAAAAACACAGTATACACAATATGTATAATGTTGAAATTGATGCTCACCACACATGTCTGTTGCATCTTCAGCCTGATCCTGTGTCAATCTGAAGGCCTTCAGTCGTTCGTAGCGGGCCTGGCTGCACAATTTGTCCTTACTGTTCCATATCTGGAGCGTGATCTTATGAGAAAGTAGACTGATCAGCAACTCCCTGTTGACACTGACGTTGAAATTCTGTATCCAACCAACCCATGTCCGATCTCCTTCATGCCATGTTCTCAGAATCTGTTAAAGAATTCACACATATATTTCTGTATTAAAAGGTAGGGCTTAAGAATATATCGTTTTTTTATCGTTATCGCAATATCAACGCAACATCTTACGAAAGACACTCTTTTGGTGTTAGTTGACAGAAAATATCAGTGGAAAACTGCACTTTAAAATAATAACTTTAATTATTTTTTTAATGGTGCCTTTTATATTTAATTCAATGTTTTATGTGTTCAATTAAAGAATTTTTGAAATGATTTCCTTTTATTTGTTTTAAATTCAAAAAGCATTTTTCTGTATTTTAGCAGAATACTGAAAGCAGCAGAAATGCAGAACTGAGTATACTTTAATATCTGTTTTTAATATTTAACGTTATCGCATATCGCATATTTTCCTCATATTGTGCAGCCCTAATTAGAGGCACTTCCAAATTAGATTTTTTTATTGAACAGCAGAAACAGCAGTTTTTAAATGTTTGTTACCAGAAATCATAAACCCTATCATGGCAATAATAACTGCTGTGCAGTGATGGGTTATTTGCTGTAACTCTAGACAATGTAGCTGCTTTATTGTCATTCATTCAATGTTCATGAATTGTTCATAAAGGGCACACACACACACGCACACACACACACACGCACACACACACACACGCACACACACACACACACACACACACACACACACACACACACACACACACATGCACAAGGTTACCTCAAACTCATCTTCTTTGTACATTTTTGCCACTGGTCCAAACAATACTAGGTCGACTTTGACTGTCTCTGTATCGCCTGGCAACAACTTGTATTCAATATGATAGCAGCTCTGAGCTTTATGGGCTTTCACCAAAAGAGTAGCTGAATCTTTATTTGCTTTCTTTGCCTTTTCAAGAGCTTCAGGGACTGAGGATTCTTCCCCTAAAAAAGGGACAAATGTTTATGATCAATAATCAAGGATGAAATTAATCTGTAATCTGTTTGACATGATAGATAGAAAGATAGACAGACAGACAGACAGACAGACAGACAGACACACACACACACACACACACACACAGATAGATAGATAGATAGATAGATAGATAGATAGATAGATAGATAGATAGATAGATAGATAGATAGACAGACAGACAGACAGACAGACAGACAGACACATACATACATACATACACACACATACATAGATAGATAGATAGATAGATAGATAGATAGATAGATAGATAGACAGACAGACAGACAGACACATCCATACATACATACATACATACATACTTAGGTAGACAGATAGATAGATAGATACATCGACAGACAGACAGGTAGGTAGGTAGATAAATAGATAGATAGGTAGGTAGATAGATAGATAGATAGACAGACAGACAGATACATACATACATACATACATACATACATACATAGACAGATAGATACATAGATAGATAAACAGACAGACAGATACATACATACATACATACATACATACATAGATAGATAGATAGATAGATAGATAGATAGATAGATAGATAGATAGATAGATAGATAGATAGATAGACAGACAGATAGATACATACATACACACATACATACATAGATAGCTAGATAGACAGATAGATAGATAGACAGATACATACATACATAGATAGATAGACAGATAGATACATACATACACACATACATACATAGATAGCTAGATAGATAGATAGATAGATAGACAGATAGATACATATATAGATAGACAGACAGACAGACAGACAGATACATACATACATACATACATACATACATAGATAGATAGATAGATAGATAGATAGATAGATAGATAGATAGATAGATAGATAGATAGATAGATAGATATTCAATATGACAAACTTACCTGTTGGGACAGCTAGGGCAATGTAAACTGTCCATGTGACATAGTAGCTGTCATCTGTGCGTGTTGTGATGTTCTCAGGTGACTCTGACCTGTTTTCCAAACCAGGCTCCATGGACAATGAATCAGTCTCCAGGACGACGACATCTTCCTGTTCTTCATCTGAAACTTCTTCATCACCACAGTCTAACTGTGAATTAGAAGGACTCGCCTCTGACATGTCTGCCATGGCCCATGGGGTCTGATTCCACTGTAACATTTTTAATGAGAAACACAGAATAGAAAAGGGTGAATGAAATAGGACAACAGGGGGATTTTTGTGCTATCATTTGATATCTAGTCCATAGGGGTATGAATCACCAGAGGCCCCACGAACGATATTATCACTATACTTGTGTCACGATATGATATATTTGTGATTTCAAACATTGCGATATTCTGCATTAATTGCAATTTATCACATTTTTTCTAACTTCAAATTATGTCCCTAAAGAGAAACTTTGTCAACATTTGTTTTATAAAAAGATATATTTATTCTTTTTGTTCATCTCACTGTGATTTTCCATCAAGTCGACTGAAAAGTGATTGATTTTATTATTCTAGTACCAAGGGTTAAATTAAATATATATGTGCCATTTAGGCTACATGATAAAAGATCGTACTCGGAGACCACAGTATCTGGTCCAAACAGCAAGCTAATCCGGGTACTTTGTGTTTAGAATACAATACCTTATGAAGTCTAACGTTTTCTATTTCTAAATAAAGTTTCTATTGATCAATACATGGTTAATAAAGTTGACTATACACAAAAAGGTAACACTTTACAATAAGGTACACAAAAAATAGGTAGTTACTGTTTTTCAAAGACAGTAACTACCCTAATGAAAAACGGTAACTATCCTGAAAAACGGTAACTATCCTTCTGAAAAACGGTAACTATCCTTCTGAAAAACGGTAACTATCCTTCTGAAAAACGGTAACTATCCTTCTGAAAAACGGTAACTATCCTTCTGAAAAATGGTGACTATCCTTCTGAAAAAGGGTGACTATCCTTCTGAAAAACGGTGACTATCCGTCTGAAAAACGGTAACTATCCTTCTGAAAAACGGTGACTATCCGTCTGAAAAACGGTAACTATCCTTCTGAAAAACGGTAACTATCCTTCTGAAAAACGGTGACTATCCTTCTGAAAAACGGTAACTATCCTTCTGAAAAATGGTAACTATCCTTCTGAAAAACGGTAACTATCCTTCTGAAAAATGGTAACTATCCTTCTGAAAAAGGGTAACTATCCTTCTGAAAAACAGTAACTATCCTTTCAAAAACAGTAACTATACCTATTTTTTGTGTACCTTATTGTAAAGTGTTACCCACAAAAAGAACGTCGATAAAAGCGACAAAAACATAGAAAACGGAAACAAAAATTTCAAAAGGCGACAAAAACGTTGCAAAAGCAACAACAAAAAAATTGAAAAAAGCCAGAAAAAAATGTCGAAGCGACAAAAACTTCCCTTTACTTCATGAAGCTCAAAAAACGGACCAAATGTTTTTTTGTTACTGCCATTGTCCCGGACCTTGGACTGATTTGTTAGAGAAGCCCTGCTCTATAACCCATGGCAAAAACTGTCCTAGCTACAGTCTGTCATTGGGTTACTTATGGATGTTATTACAGTGAAAATACATGATTCCCCTTTTTGCAGGGGGACCCCCTGGAACCCCCTTAAGGACCCCTGAGGTTCCCGCGACCCACTTTGAAAACCACTAACGTCGATACCTACCTAGCTAGTTCATTCTGGAAATGTAAAGTAAGAACTGCAATTTCTCTGACAACTAGTATGTGTTTCCGTATTAATATTAATGCCTGTATATTAAGAGAACACACTAGGTTACAGTTGTTTCTGCTGTGTGCTCACCTGGTCCGGAGACGAAGAGTCTGACGCGTTAGAGACGTTTACAGTAAAATCTCAAATGTGTCACTTAGTCAATAATCAAACATACTTCTGCACTTCTTGTCACTTTACCTGGACTATAATTTCCGTAGCTGCTAACTCATTTCATTTCAATTATTGTCACAGTAAGTGCCATAGGCCTACTAGTAAAGTAGCTAGTCTACTGAACTGTCACAAATTATCTCCGAGTGCAACGCGTTGCCGAGCAACCACCGCCATGACAACCACTGCAGTGAAGGAAGTGATGCGTGTACAGCTGCTGCCCTCACGTGCTGTTAGGACTATCGGTATTCCATACCATGAAAGAAAACGACTAGGTATGTTTATAGTTAGGCCTATTAATGGTTGGTGTGCTGTTTTTTTTCTTCAAATTATTTATTGCAAAACAAGTGCAATGACAAATGACTTTCAGGGGTAACTAAATTTTAACAATAAAAAAAAAACATTAAAAAAATGTACATAGGCCTATGTCAACGGTCATTGAGGCCTTGATGTTCGTAAAGTGCTGAATAGTTTGTATCTATTGTTGCGTTACATTCACAAAAACTTTAAATGAAGGTGTTCTGTTACAGAATTGACTTTTGTGAATATGAAATGTTGCTAAGATAATGAAATATGTATGATATCGCTAATATTGTTTTGTTCTAAAATGAAGACATCATAACAACTAAACAGTACATAATGAAAAATGAGTATGTTACAAGTTACAACAGATATATTGGGGAAAGTCTTTCCAAAAAATAACAGTACAAGGACAGCTCCAAAATAGGCGTATGGATCAAGTCCACAAAAAGAGTTGATTTATAGGTTAATTCAAGAAGATGTATTTGCATGAGCGTCATGAAAGGAATAAAGCCAACATGAGACTGTTACAACTGAAAAAAAACAATTAAAGCATCTATACATCTGGTTTATACAGAGAAAAAATTGAATTTTGACAAGAAGGTTTAAGCAATTTACAGTTAAGGCTACTATAGAATAATACTGGGAGCCTTGTAGTACGTTTATTTTGATGTATGATTTCCCCATAAAGTTATAAAGGCTACTTTGTTAATGTGTCTGTAAAACATGGAGGTAAAAAAACATCCTGCCAGTTCCAGATAGACACTTTTCCTAACACATCCTGAACTTTTTTGCAGTCACACATTTCCTAATTGATTCAAAAAATCAACAAGCATATTTATACATACATCTAAACACAATTGATTTACATTATATAAAGCAGGGTGTGATATCTGTACAAAAAACATGGAGATGAACTTCTAAGATGGACCGTGTACAGATGTGCAAGGACGTATAGCGGACACGGGGTACGCAGGGGACATGCCCCCTGCACTTTGCATGATGGTGCCCTCTGTCCCCCACACTTACAACACTTCAAAGTTGATTTCAAACGAACCATAAGTAGGCGAAAACTCATTTAAATATGCAATTATTAAGATCAGTGTATATTATGGAATAGTGGCATTAGACTGTGCCAGATTCCACCAAATTTGGGCTATTACAGCCAAAAACGTCTCTGGGGAGGTGTGCCCAGACCCCCTTACACTTACACTAGTTAAATGTTAGCAGGTCTCCCATTGGGCAAGATGCGACAGTAAAACAGAATAAAAATCATCATCCTGAACAATCTGTGCCCCTCACTTCTGAAATGTGGCTGCCCCTGCAGATGAGCATTGCATTCAGAAGCTGTAGTGAAAAACTGCGTACCAATGAACTCATGCATTAGGCATGCAGGGATAAGCAAGGTGCAAATTGTGCAAAAAGCCCTACATATGAGCTTGTGTTTTACCCCTGGGTAAAGACCATGCAGTAAAAATTCTTCAGTTGAAAAAAAAAGAGAAAAGGTTTAGCCTATAGGCTTCCTCTGCTCCACAGCATGGTCTCTTGGGCATCTTACATCTTAACAAGGTCAACCCAAGAGAATGACAAAAGTTTACACACCTGGTGGCAATTACACTCCTGGCAAACATGAGACCGTTATAGTGCTTAGCCTATATTAGCTACAGCCTCCTGGTTGGGACCCCTGGTTTTGGATTTTGGGGGCAGTGCTAAATTCAAATCTGCCCTGTTTTAACACACGCCTCGTTTCAGCTCTGCCAGTCTGCTATAGAGCTACTACTGAGAGGATGGACACACATGACGACAGCATATTGGATAAAAAAACTAACCAAAACAAAAGTAACTGTGTTAAGTTTGAGGAAATATGATGTGTCTCAGTAGAAATGATGGATGCAATAGACTCCATTGATCCATACAGCCGTCCGGCGCGCAGGACACAATGGATAGTCAGCACTCTGGCTTACCATTACGGACTGGACCGGGGAGTGGAGAACGAAATTATAGTTTTGGCTACCGGGTTGGATCAATACCTACAGGAGATTTTCCATCACATGGACTATCAAGGTGGAGGCAAAATCCCTGTGGAGGATTTTAACATCTTGTGTGAAGTTCTGGGACTGAACAAAGACTCGGAGGATACAGAATGCACCGGCGTTTTAGACAATTTACCCAGCGAGCTCACATTCAGACACTTCCACGCCAAACTGTGCGGATTCTTTAGCACCAAGGCGGGGTGTAAGTATGAGAACGGTCGGCTGCTGGTCGGGAAGGACAGCGAGCATATCGAGACTCAGATCCGCCTCAGAAGCCCTCTGAGGCGGCGAGAGAAGCTGCTGTGTGTGGGTGTGAGCGGAGACTCCGACCCCTCCACGGAGGGCCGGCACGCCTCCGGCTGCAGGCTCGGATCCTGCACCAAGGAGTGCTATGAGGAGATAGTGGCGCTGGAGGAAGCAGAGGACCGAATAGCCAAACTGGAAGATGAGAATGCAAGTTTGAGGGAGCTGATTGAGGACATGCGAGCTGCACTTCAGAGCAGTGATGCCCGGTGTCTGGCTCTGCAGGTGAGAGCATTGGTGTTGCAAGCGTTTATTCTGCTACTGTAAGAAGAAGAGGGATACACTCACAAAACCACCCTCCTTAAGTTTTGAACATGGTGCTGTCTATACTCTTAGATAGAGGCTAATGGTAATGTCATTCAGTTTGAACATACAAGCCCCTAATGCCAAGGGGCGGAGCAAAGGGGTGGCTTCTGGGTAAATAAAAAGATTTGTTAAAGGTGCTCTAAGCCAGGGGTCTTCAACCTTTTTTAAGCCAAGGACCCCTTAACTGAAAGAGAGTTGGAGCAGGGACCCCCTACTACATATATTGTATACAATTAAGTTGCATATTAAACTGGGCCTGCAATAACGTGTAGGGTGGCCTAAAACCTTTACACATACATTTTTTGCATAGAATACAACGCTATTAAAATAGCCTAATAATTATTGGCATGATTTTATAAATCATGTTTTAATGTTAAAACATACATGTGGCATGGTGGATCCTTAGGATGAACTGTATCTGTGGATGGCTACCTTAGTGACTACCTTGCCTATAGGCCAGTAACCCTATCATCAGTGGGGATTTATATTTGCTAATAATATGTTAGATTCATGTTAAGACTTTTTCATTTTTTTTAAAAAACTTATACATTTTGCAATAATTTGAGGGCCCCCCTGCATTGACTCTGAGGACCCCCTGTTGAAGATCCCTCCTCTAAGCGATGTCACGCGTTTTTTAGGCTACAATATTTTTTGTCACATACAGCAAACATCTCTTCACTATCTGCTAGCTGCCTGTCCCCTGAACACACTGTAAAAAACATCTCCTCACTATCTGCTAGCTGCCTGTCCCCTGAACACACTGTAAAAAAAATGCGGTCTCTGTAGACAGCCCAGGCTCCACAAACAGCAACAAAAACTAACCTGCACCACCAAACATAACAAACAGAGTTCCAGCGTTCCAGCCAATAACCGACAAGAAGGATTTGGGGGTGGGAGTTGGGGTGTTAGTGCGCGGAAGGGAGGGGGAGGGGACGGGATGAGGAGGAGGGAGGGGCGAGCTAGTCTCCGTTTTGTTTGAAAATACTTTGAACGTCAACAAGAAGTGCCGTTACCCAGCATCGCTTAGAGCACCTTTAAAATGGATTTTATAAAATTGGCATTGAAAAATGTATCATTCAGGAACTAATATCAAAGTCACAGTATTACTGGTAGTACTGGTATCGAACATTTTTAAACGATACCCAGCCCTACCAACAAGATATATTTTCACAAACTGGTAACCCAAAAGTTCTTCTACCTTATGGCCTAAATGTGATATATTTATGAAGCCATTAGATGCAACTTATATAATCTGCTTAGTCACAATCACATTTACTTTGGTTTATATATGAGGTTGTATTTCCGCCACCGCTAGGGGTGCTGTTCTATGAAGCGCTCCTGTGGGTGGTATTAGAGGGTATGGAACAAAAGACTGATATGTAGTCTATAGCGATGACGTTTAATTTCCGGGATTGCTCAAGTGCCACTGCTGTTTTCTTTGTGTTGGCGTTCTAACCTCCGGTGGATTTGTGAGGACTATGGTTAACTGCTCCTCAGATCTCTGCAGGGTAAATCCAGACAGCTAGCTAGACTATCTGTCCAATCTGAGTTTTCTGTTGCACGACTAAAACAACTTTTGAACGTACACATGTTCCACCAAAACAAGTTCCTTCCCGAGACTATTTAGCAGAGGCACCGTGGCTCCGTCCGCCCATGACGATTGTGATTGGTTTAAAGAAATGCCAATAAACCAGAGCATGTTTTTCTCCCATTACGGAATGCTGTGTGGACTAGCCAGACCATTTTTCGGCAGCGCTGTGGAGGAAAGTGTGGCAAATGCGAGACTAACTAGAATGTGACTAAGCATATGTAATTTTTGTTTTAGAAAATATCTTGATTTGGTCTCCTTTTGTCACCTGTTGCACTTTTATTCAGGTAGGACTATGGAAAAGTCACTCCAAACATAAACCAGAGGAAGGCTGTTTTGCTGCTCGGCAGAAACAAGAGGTCCAGAAAAGTTTGAGCAATACCAACCTGAAAAGCAGCACCTATAGCAACCTGAAAAGCCTGCAGAACATCATTCATGAGATAGAGCTGCTGCGGAGCTCCAGCGACCAACAGGTAGAGGAGGCCATGCTGTGTAATGAGAGACTGGAGCAGGAGCTGTGGAGCTCCAAGGAGACTGTGGCTGCTCTAGAGGACTGCAACCGAGCCCTGAAGAGGGAGCAGGTGGGCATGAGGAGGAAGGTGGAGGAGGCCAGGCAGGCGCTGCTCAGCGGCCTGGGGAAGGTGAAGGAACTGGAAGCCAAGGCCAGTCATGTGTCGGCCCTGCAGAGGCACATCCTCCAGCTGGAATCAGAGCTCCTCTACTACAGGTAAGGACCCTGCGAATACTGTATTACATAAAGCGTTTTCTGTTATGTTGGCAGCAGAGCCTGCTGCAGGTGCTTCCATGACGCTATCCATTATTATGCATCTTCCTCGTCTTCTTTAGTTTTGGCGCTTGGCAACAAACAGGCATTACGTCACCAACTGGAATGGAGTGTGCATTAACTTGCAATCTAGGAGCAATGATGCGCCAAACTGCTTTTTTGCAGTCTAACAGATTTCTTCTGATGTTATTTTGTAGTACAGAGTAATGAAGATGCTTAGAGGAAATGTAGTGGAGTAAAAGTAAAAGTTCCCAGAAATATAAATAATGAAGTAAAGTACAAATATATGAAAATTCTACTTAAGTACAGTAACAAAGTATTTGTACTTTGTTACATTACAACATTGGACATAAGACATAAGAGACATAAGAAACATAAGAGGCTTTATTGTCATTGCACCACCGTCCGACAGTATTACAACACAATTATGTTGGTAATCCCTGAGTATTTAGAAAACACAACAATCACAACAAACACTAAAAATGTACCCAGAACAATTTACATTTTTAAAAAGGCAGTTGAATAAGAGCAAGAGGTGAAAATGTCCCAGCAGTAGATATGTAATGCACATTACAGATAACAGATTAGGTTCATTCCTGATAAGTTAGCAGCATCAGTAATAAATAGATAAATAAATAACAACTGTAAGTACATGCAACCAAATTAAAAGTGACACTTCATGGTATTACTTCTCGATTATGGAAAAAGTCATAATCACGATTATTTTGGTCAATATTGAAATCACGATTATATAGCACAAATACTCATACAACTCAACAGTGAAAACACCTTGAACTGTGACATTTCCCTTCATGCTTTTCCCGTTCAAACATTTTTTTTCATTCAGAACACAAGACAAAATAAGAGTTTACTTGCAACATGTAATGTGCAAAATAATCGTTTTTCTAAAATTACTTTTTACCAAAATCGTAATCGCAATTACAATTTTGATCAATTGCACAGCCCTACTCCATGGTGCAAATATAAAAACACACACATTAAACTAAGAACATAAATCAGAGAATGTGAAGATGGTAAAAGGATTAAAACTAGAGTAAATTGTCAAACAGTGAAATAATTAAGTAAAATAATTCACTCGTATTGCACATTATTACGTAAAGTGCAAGTGCGTAGCAGCACTAGTGGATGAAAGTGCTTTTTGGTTTTTCTTATTTAATGTGCAAATTGCTTGTGGGAAAAAACTGTCCCCAAATCTAGAGGTGCATCTTTTGGCCGACCTATATGTTTTTTTTAAATTTTTCAAACAACAACTTCCATCACTTTTAGTATGAACAACTTCAACTAAGTGCAACACCAAAAGTCTGCTCTGCTATTTCCATTTGTACGATTATTTAGACAAGACAAAGAAACCGATTTCTTTGACAGAGAAGATGGTTTGACAGAAGGTTGAAATATGAAAAAAATATATATGAAAAATCCAAATAGCAACTGTTTTTGTAGCATTTTTGCGGTCTGGTCAGACTTTCAGGCGGTGTGGGTGAAGGTAAGGGTGGGGGGGTGCAATCATGCCCTGGCTCAGCCTGTTCTCATCAACCATTTGTTCAAAAAGCTACGAAAAGTTAAGCACTGTAATTCATAAGCATTCCATGTTTGTTTTTTTGCTGTTTGTACCACATTGACGGCCGCTGTATAAGAACGCGGCTGGTCGGGGTGGATGGGCGATAGCGTACAGGACTTCCAATTTCCTTCGCTTCCCGGGGAAAACTAAAGACTTTCACCCAGGAAATCCGTGTTCCTTTGGAGTGTTTTAAACCAAACCATGCTCTTTTTCCTAATCTTAACTAGTCGTTTTGGTGCCTAATCTTAACTGTTGTCGCAGCAAAACGCTCATATGTTGTGGACTAAATTTAACTGTAATATTCGCCCAAACGAGCAGCAGCTCACGGTGCTCTGTACCCGGCTCAAAGTCATCCATTTTTGGCTAAACACATCTACTAACTGTCGCTGATACGACCGAGCTGTGATGGAGGTCCGAAGCCCGCGTCGCGAAGCTCTGTTCTTAAACAACTAGCAACTGCCGCTCGGCGCCATGGAGCTCGTAGCCAGCTGGCGGTCTTCTAATTTCGTAGGACATCATACGTTTTGGTGTGCATACATTTTCGTACGATATCATACAGACCCGTTCGTGAGAATGCGTTGCCTGACTGTCGCCCCGCTGGAAAGTGAGATTGCTGCAGCTGGAAATTGCAATACACTGTTTGCGAATGGCATTTTGATTTTGATTCTTTTTAGATGTATTTCAATAGAAATAAACATGTTTCTTCAAATGTTCTTGTGATTTTCCTATGGCATTGTGTTGATGCATCAAAGAAAATACTGCCCCGAGTCACAGAGTGATGGCATAGACTAGACAAAGCTGTCCTCCAATCAGCTGTCAAACCATGAGCAAAACAAGTGTCTGGCTGTTCATCATGTCATGAGAAACAAGGGCTTGTTTTTGGCAGGTTAGTGCAGTAGTGATGCCTTTGTGGCCAGAATGAACCATAATGAATTATAATCCTTCCTAAAGTAAAATGACTTACTGTTTACTTCTGGCTTCATGCCTGGAAAACTCCGCCATGCTACTTATGAAGGCTTGATGTGGTGTACTTTTCCAATTTTCAGTCTTGTTGTGTTTTAGTCTGTTTAACAGGCATCGTGTGTGGCAGGTCGGGCCTACTCCTCCTATTTTGGTGGAAGTAAGGGTGTAACTGGACTTTTAAAGTACAAAGCCATTGGTTTAATGTTTGTTGCCCCTGCTCCAACCATATAATCAGTGTCTGCAGGTCTGGCTTTCTTAGGAAGAAGATTTCTCTAAGTAGTTGTAACATTTACGTAATGATGTTATTACGGTCTCTAAGACAGAGTCACATTCAACCAAACCCATGTGATTAAAGTCCTCCCTACTACCTGCCTTTTAGGTGGTTCTAAATAACACATTTTGCAACCACAATACCCTTCCTTATAACCCTAAACTCCACTAATCTATGCAGACTGTGTTCCAAAGTCTTTTCACTGCCCTTCCATTGATACCCCTAATGGCAAATAATTCAACACCACAAAGGCTCTGACTTGTCTAGAGAGAGCTCCATTGAGTGAGAACCGCAACAGACTGACCGTTCTCATCAATCTCTGCTCACTTCTTTCACTCCGCTCCCGAATGAACAATACCACACAATCACCTCCGTCCTATGGATCTTAGCAACCAAGCTCCATGAATATTCCCACCGAAAGCCTCAATGCTTGCTCAGTCAAGTCTCATCCAGGGACAGGGCCAGAGAGAAAGGTGCAAGTAGAGGTGTTGTGCTTTAAGAATTGAGTAGGATACAATGCTTTTTTTGTCCTACCACATCACAAAAGCTGTGTGACTGGGTTACCTTAAAATTAAGTCATTATTCTTTCAACACGCTTCAGTGTCAGATGTCTCAGATCCAGAGGTGGAAAAAAGTACAATACTTTGATGAAATATTACTTAAGTACAAGTGAAATTACCTATCTGAAAAATTACTCAAGTAAAAGTAATAAGTAGTTCATTTAAAATGTACTTTAGGTAAAAGGTATTTAGTTACTCTCCCATGTAGTGAAAATAGGACATATAGGGGTCATAAATCCAAAACTATTTTGTTTTTAATTAAAGAAAAATCTATACAAATGTATAAACATCTATACAAATGTATAAACATCTATACAAATGTATACACATGTAATAACATGACACATGTCACACATGACATTAGATGTATGTGAACTAATTTAGCCAGTGTCCTACATACGTTGTCCTACGGGTTGCTAGTGCTAGACAAAAATTAGCAATGCCACGAAACATGTTTTGCTAATTGGCAATTTGCTATTAGTCATAAAAACTTCATTTGAAGAACCAATGCACAAATACTTACCAAAACATGCTTCAGCAGATTAGATGTGGAGTTACTGACTGCTGCCAGTTCAGTCACCTTTGTTTGGCAGGCACATCTGGCATTGCACGATGATACCCTCTTGAAATTAAATGAAGTCTTTCAAATGTGGCCAAGGATTTTCGTCGTTTTGGGCAGCAGAATTCGATGTTTCAGCTAGCATTTCTACTGAAACAGTCTCTGAGCCGTAGTCGCTCGCGTGATCCACCTCCATCTCGTTCTCAGTCTCCTACAGAAAGACTTGGCGCCTGGTAGGCAGCCTAGATGCTTTCTTTCAGTTTTCGTTAGTCAAAGTTTTTTTTTTTTTTACTCAGTAACGGATGGGATTTGTACAATGTAGCGAAATACAATAATTCACTCAAAACGTAATCAAGTACATTTTAAATGTCCGATTTTAAAAACTACTTGAAAAATACAAAATACACAACAAAACTACTAAATACAGTAACGTGAGTGAATGTATTTCGTTACTTTCCACCTCTGTTTAGATCACATGTGGTGGGTTTAGACAGGGTTTCCGTGGCTCCTTAAAAAGTCTTAAAAGGTCTTGAGATAAAATCAGGAAAATTAGGGTCTTAAATTGTCTTTAATTTACTGCAAATTTGCTGTAGGTATGTATTTTGCAGATGGTGATGGGGAAATTGTCAGGCACAGTAGACTACTGTACACTAGACTAATGTATGTGTTTGATTACGCATTGCCAGCCCTATCTCCACAGTGCTGAGGAGTAAAGTGTGATTCATGGTTCTGCCGAGGCTCCACGGAGAGCTTTTCGACATAGCCTACTCAAGTGGCCTAGTGTATACTTGTGCTTTGGTGTGTGCGTCAATCTCTTTAAGAAAATAGCAGGCCGGCATGTGTGTGTGCGTGTGGGGAATGTGTGGTAGAGCGAGCGCTTCGGGGCGAGTAGCGACTCTAGAGTCATAGTGAGAGAAACAAAGTGTCTCCCCTGATCTTTCTGACCACGGTGGGAAATCTGGAGCAGGAGAAGTTAACCCTCTCCTTGATTTCATGTAGTTTATGGAGAAGGAGAACCGGGAAATGAGTCGGGGGAAATGCAACAGTACCAAGCCGCGGCGAGAGGTGCAGGTCAGGCTACGGCATGGGTCCGTGCCTCCACGTACCTACGTACATAGCCACGGTGTAGATTTAACGCAGAAGCATAAATCATGCTTAAGGGCTAACAGACAGTGCCATAGACAAAGTTCTGATCTAGACTCTGGTGGACCATGTTTAAATCAATACAATTGTTTTTAAGTCAGTATGTGTGCTTACACGCTACACGCACGTACTGCTGATCAGCGGATTTGCGTTAACTTGTTATTATCAGTTATCCCGTTTCCAGTCTTTGGGCTAAGTTAAGCTAAGCTAACCAGCTTGAGTTTCATAATTACCAGTGGCGGTTCTAGACCATTTAAATGGAGGGGCCAGGCTGGGGCCACATGCAATTTTAGGGGTACCAAATATATTAAGCACAAGTACGTACCACCAACTCTCCATAGGTTTGATTCTACAAAAGACTGATGATACACACGTAACAATAAACACAAGCATGTTCACTCAGTGTTAACCTAGATTTAATTTATCACTGCACATGAATAAAATCCCCTCTTTTGAGATGAATGTGTGGTGAAAAATATATGAAAATATTTGCCAAAGTTAGGGGGCCAGAGGGGGGGGTCAAGGCTTAATATTACAGGGTCACTGGCCATGCTTGCCCCCCACCCAGAACCGCCGCTGATAATTACTGTACAGATGTGAGATTGTTCCTGGAACATGTGATTTGCATCTTGTTTTAATTTTTGTGTTCTTTGCATTTGGTGATTTTCTCATCTAGAAAATCGCCTTTTCAACTTCCCATCAACATCCCAGCAGAAATCAGCTGAATTTCAGTAGGAAATGTGGTCATCGGAATGAAACTTATATGTGGGTGTTGTTGCATAACATGTCTGTGATGTCTTTGGATTGTAAACTAGAGCAGAGCACAGGCTGAGACTCAAATGGGAGCCGCTCCTCTAACAGGAGTTTAATAGCACAGGAAAGTCTTTGTATACTGGGATAGTCTAAAAGTGTCACTTTTATTTCGGCAGGACTATTTTTCTCCAGAAGGTAAAGGGAGTCTAAATCAGTCACTGTAGCCTATAGAGCTCTGTGGGCCAGAGGGATTAGACAATAGGAAGCACAGCGAGAGGAACAAAAAGAAATGAGGGGGGAAGAAACCATCTGGAGGAAGAAGCAAACACTCAACTGTTTGTTCATGAAATGACGGACATGTTTTGCCAGGCCCACAAGAGAGGAATGGCTTCCTTCAGCTTTCCATCTTCTTTTTGTGCTCCAAAGAAAAGATGTAGAGTGGAGATACAAAATCACTCTTCATCTTTCGTCCAGAACTTCTTTCTTCTTTCAGTTTTAACCTCTTGATTTCTATCTTATAGTACAGGCCATTTCTAGAGAGCACACCAAGCACATGTGTCCTAAGTGTGCAAGTTTAAAACTCACTTTCCGTTTTAATCGGCACGTCTGCAGACTTCTCTGTATGCCTCTAACCCCTGGCCCTCTGAAGGCTGGCCCCTGGGGAGGCATAATCTCCCAGCCTTTTCATGCTCTCTGCATGGCGTCTGAGAACGGAGGGGAGAGGAGGGCCGCAGCAGACCATTTATCTGCCTCCGCACAAGAGCTGAAGCATTGTGTGGAGCAGGTGCTGCCACGGCATTCCTACCCTTTAAATAATGTGGAAAGGACACACTCGAGGGATGTCTGGGACCCGTGGCATTTTGCTGCTGCTGCCTTACTGTTGTTCTTGAACAGCTTTCAAAAACCCCACACTGCCAAGTGGGCTCATTTTCACATTGAACCGCTGCCCTGCTCTCTCTCTCTCTGGTTTGGAGGTATGCTGACATCAGCAGAAATACATCACACACAAAATATCTTATAAACTTATGCCACCCACCCTCATTGGACTCTCCGTGTAATAGGTCCCTCGGCTTTTAATACCCTCGTTTGTTTGACTTTGGGGGTTTCTTTGCACTTTGCTCGCTAAGGAAAGCTTAACTAGACTCTGTAAATGTTACAGCCATTGGTTTTTGGATTAAGTCCTCAGCTAGTGCTAAAACATAATCACATCCATGAAGTTGCTTTATTTGTATCCCAGGCTACAGCTAAACTACTGCGTTTTGTTTTTAAAAGGAATATCTTTTGCTACGTTTACGCCTCGCGTCCACACTACTCCGGCGTTTCCGAGCCCCTAAAACAGAGACATTTGGAAACAATGCTGTCCCCCTTTTGGTTAGAAAACTCCGGGGTTGCTTTGTAGTCTGGCGGGCACAAACGGAGAACTTTGGAAACGACGACGCACGTCAGTCAGTCTTATCTGTTAGCTAGTCTTACAGACCTTTCAGTAACCACCTCGTCGTCGGTCCAAGCTAATAAATCCCTGCTCTTTAAACATATATCCATGATTTTCAACCGCAGAGTAACGTCAGACAATCTGTTTCCTGTTTACACTGACGCGCGCACATGCCCAGTGTGTGTGAATGGTCATGTGATGTGCGTTGTCAGACGTGTTAATATGGACAAAGATTAGTTCTACAACTGGAGGTACAACTCCTGTGTGGACAGAGATAGTTTCTGTCTCAAAAACGTCTGCTTAAAAATGAAAACGTAGTAGTGTTGATGTAGCCTCATTAACCACCTCATTGTACGGGTGTGACCCAAGAGGATGTGATTAATAACCGTCAGTTATGTAAACATGAGCCCTCGCCCGTCATGCTGTGGCACCAACAATAACTGTATTTCAAGTTCAAGCTCAGGTACAGCGTGCAGTCATTTTTAACCTCTGCAGAGACTGCATTGACCGATGACACCTGAAAGAGGGAACTGCTCTTCAGGGGGTGGAGGAGGGGGGGGGGGGGGGGGGGGGGTTGTTGATGGAAAGTTCACTTCAGCGCCGCACTGTGATAAACACAGGGAGGACTCTGGGTGTCCTGGCTCTAACAACAAACAGCTGGACTACCCCCCCTCAGGCCAAAAGAACGGCTTTAGACTTTTGCTAATATGGCAGAGTACAGGATCCTACTAATTAGAAATGCTCTGACATAGCACAATAGAGCTCTTCATGTGTAATTTCACTCCTGTGTGTGAGCCTTGGGGGATGTAGTAATAAATAGGCCGCCATAGACTACCAAATGCTTCCACATAATGTATATATTTAACCCTACCGCTAGTGCATTTTCTCAGCCAAGTGCCTAAATAGCAGCCCAGTACTATCAAAGAATGATAAGATGTCTTTTTCCTAAGGTGTGAAGAATAATTTAACCAATAGTCACATCCAGTACGGAGAAAGCAGCATTCTTGAATTTCGTTCAATAAGTTTTCCTTTCAGAATGTGTTATTGTGAAAGTCTAAGCTTTTTCCAAGCCTGCATTTAATTTAGGCTACGGATAAGAGATGCCTTTGATACAGGAATCTGATCAAAGGCGAGGGAAAGGCCGTACAGACGTTTCAGGAAATGTGAAATTGATTATCTGTCTGCTCCACTTGTATTGTACTTCCTCGGAAACCAAGGTATGTATAGTATACCTCTATTATTCTCCCTTTATTCTCCACCTGATTTATAACCTTAGACAAAGTTGTTAGTTTATTTCCGTGTCCTTCGTCTTCTTAATGAAGAAAAAAACCAAGAAGCACAAAATGCTAAATGTTCCTAAAGCAGCACTTTTTCGTCCCTTGGGGATAAAAAATAAGCTGACAGAGACACAAATGTTCCTATGGCTTACATGTTAGCAAACTATTGAGTATTTACTATTTCAGTAGACATAGTTTAACATTAGCATTCATTTGAAGTTGTGTATCTTTCCACCGTGCAGTATTCACTCTCCTTTTGGCTTTGTTTTGGTCTCCATTAGTTCACATGGCCGGACCTATCTCCACAGCGCTGTGGAGGAAGGTCTGGCTACACACCAGATACATTCTGGGATAGGAGGAAAAAACGCTCTGGGTTGTTTGCATTTCTTTAAACCAATCCCAATCGTCTTGAGCGGCGCTAAGCTCCAGACGCAGCGACGCTGGCTCTGCTAAATAGTCCCAGGAAGGAACTTGGTGGAACATTTGCACCCCGCAAAAGAAAACGCCACATACAAGATTAAATGAAGTTAACTGCTCACACAATACAGTAACGTGAGCTATTTAAATTAGCTGATACATGGTTGAACCTAATTTGCTCTTACTACCACTGTGTGTACTTTGTCCACAGCTATCCCAGTTAGAGAGGAAATGCCGTTAACATATTGCTCGTTAATCTTTACAATCATTTCCTGAAAGAACCAAGCAGGCCTGCCTTGTTGCAAGATCCAACTTTTCTTCAAAACTTGCACCAACTTTCTTTTGGACAGAATTTTATTATAAGAGTAAAGACAGAACCTCCGACTTTTTTGAAGATATGGCAGTCTCAGAGAATTAGATTTTATAAATCCTTACATTAATGTTAGGGATTATGACAAAAGTGTTATCTGAGTGCATTTAGTGTGCTGTTTGATTGTAGTTCTGTCTTTATTTAGTTTGTTTTATTTGTATTTATGTTTTTGGCATTTCTTGTCTGTTGTGTCCTAGTGTGAAGGATCTGAAATATGAATAATGAGATTTATGTATGAAATATCTTTACACTGTTTATGCAAAATAAAAAATAAATGAAAAACTTGCACCAAGCAGGCATGCCTTGTTGCAAGATCCAACTTTTCTTCAAAACTTGTCATTTTCAGTGTGTGGCTTGCTAGCTCAAAGTTTGCTGTTGTTTCCGGAAGTGTAGCGGTATTGTTCACTGAGCACAGCTGCATGCTGCTGCTGGAAACACGGTTAATGAGAGCAGTGAGACTGGACCAAACAATAAAGTTGGATGCCAAAAACGATTAGCTAAAAAAAAAGAAAGAAGCTAAAACAATCCACGAGCTGAGGCAAACTGCAGATCAGGTGATAACTCATCACTGCACTCACTGAGTGACACCTTTCAAGAGTCAGAAGATTCAAAATCCTTTATTAATCCCACATTTCCGTTGGTGTATATTATGAACAAAATATATATTCTGGTAGAATATTTGACATGAGTTGAACAATTTATCATCACTTACTAGGGCTGCATGACATGAGGGAAATATCTAATTGCGATTATTTTGACTGATATTACGATTGTGATATTATTCACGATATTGAAGGGAATGATCATTTTTGTATCATTATTCTCATTTTCATTGACTAATATTAAATCTTAAAAAATGTAAATGATTGTAGTGTGATTTTTTTTGCATGAATCTGTACCAAACAGAAGATTTTTTCTGTAGTCTGTAGGATAGGATTTGTAGGCCGGGACGTCTCTGCAGCACCAATACTTCATTCAGAATGGTTAGACATATATTTTGCCTTTAACAAATATTGCGCCCCTCTGCAATTTGGATATTGCACTAATCCATATTGCAATTTCGATAAAATTGCGATTAATTGTGCAGCCCTATCACTTACTCATATGTGGAAAGACTACAGGTTTGTGGTCTGCTGTGCATTTTACTTCTCTCTCTCTCTCTCTCTCTCTCTCTCTCTCTCTGTCTCTCTAGTGTCTTTTCACTCTGCTCCAAAATAATTGGAGGTCATCAATGTGATTTAAACTCTCTCTGGGAGAAAAGTATTATTAATCATGACCATATTTTGTCCAGTGAGTTTACACTTCAGGACGGCTCTATGTGCTGCCTCCCAGAAAGAATAAGATTCATTTATTAGGACAATGCACATTAGATAGATAGATAATGTATTCATGCCGAGGGAAATTTTAGTTAATGAACATTTCTGTAAATGCGCCAGTGTTAGCCAATCAGCTAATTTTCAACTGTAGTCCTAGTTACCAACAGTTATGCATCATGTCTGTATGGTGCAAACACAGGAAGAACATGCAAACTCCACACAGAAAGGCCCTTCCCAGACTGGGGATCGAACTCTGCAGTGCCTAATTGCTGTGAGGCAGCAGTGCTAACCACTGAACCTCTGTGCCGCCCAACTGTCACTCCAAGTCGTTCATTCCCTCTGCCATTAAGCTGCTGAACGCGGAGTAGCTGCCTTGAATGAAACGTTATTTTGCACAAACCTCATATTGGTTGTATGTGTTTAAAATTGGTGGATTGTTTTTTGTTATGTGCAATACACTCTGCACTTTATCGCTATTATTATTTTATCTCATCTCTTTTAATCGTATTTTATTGTCTTTATTATATCTTCTTGCATAATTATGGCTCTCGCACTTTCCCATGTGCCTTTTTATTGTGCTCCCTCTGTCAATGATGACTGGCAGTATGAATGTGTATATGTGTCTCGGTGGACTGAAGAAACTGAAATGCCCTTCGGGGATAAATAAAGCTATCTATATCTGTAAACAAAAAACGAAGGGTGTTTGTTGGAGTCCTTTTTGGTCTCTCAAGACACAAAGCCATTTTGCAACCTCTATGCATGTCAAAAGCCCGAGCCAGAAGCTGTGGTCTTGCTACAGTATTCACTGGACACAGGCTGCAGGCCTCCCTCCAACCACTGTCAATTAAACTGTAATTAGTCACACCAAAGCCTGCATCTGAAAAAGCCTTCCACCACTTCATTCCAGAGTCCAAGCGTCTCCACAGCAACCAGCAAAGTGTTGTGTGCGTTTATACGTCCGTGCACCAGTTCCATGTTGGTCAGACTGCAGCTACTTGCCTCTCGTGAACTAACTCCTTCTTTCCTCCACCGTGGCCCCCACTAACTTAAACATGACTCTCTGATTGATTGCCTGAAATCATGCTGCAATTATTGACCTTCAGTGAAGTCAGTCGTTTCTCCCCGCTGTTGCAAAAAGAAACCTAAAGTAGTACAAAGATGCAAAGCATAATGTTGTCTTACGCCACAGTCTGCCTGGTGCCGACAGGATAAAAGCATGAGTGCTCCATGACGTTTTTTTCTCTTCTTTTTTTCATAGAGTCAGGCTGTTGAAAAAAAACGGTTTGAGATTTTCTCTTTTTTCCGCAAGACATCATCATCTGGAAACACTTATTCTGTGATTTACGAAGGCCCCCTATCAGATTTCCCCCAACACAAAAGAGCAGACAGCAGGAGAAACCTAGAAAATTCAAACCATTACAGAAAGATTGATCCACCCAAACTGCACTCAGTCTTTTATTCAGTAACAAATGTTTGAATGTGTCTTTCACATAAAGGAAAACATGACATATAGAATAAAAGTGTTACACATAACAGAGCTTAGATAACTGTCTATGTGCTTAAAAAGTTCTGTGCTCTAAATTTGTTCTATCCAGTGTCAGCTTGTGTGAGTTTACCTCACATCTTGCAAGCTAACTTCTGCACAGTAACAGCACCATTCTACCATTGACCCACTTTTACTGTAAAAATGCTTTAAAGATACAATGTCTGGCTTCAATTACCCCACCCAGTTTTGGCGTACAACATCACAGGCCTCTATAAAATGATCGTGGCGGTTGTAGATGTGGCTTAATACACACTGCCTTGTGTTACTTGATATGTTCTCTTTGATGTTGGCAATTGGTTCGGACTGAAGTTTTCTCATCTGTGCAAATCTGTGCAAAGAGTACTTTTAGCCCCGTGGTCAGTGCCAGTTTATGTGCAGCGACATACACAGCAGCAAAGATGGGGTCATGTACGTGTATTTGCAGAGAACATGCCGTTCATACAGCTATATGAAGCTTACAGTGCTCTCTTTCAGGTCGGAGGTGTCGAAACTACAACTCCCAAGCAACACTGGGGCAGAGCAGCAGCTGAGTGTTGTCAGCAGGCCGGCGCAGAGATGTTGCTCGGACTCCCAACATGACCGATGTTCTCCGACAGGGCGTGCTGTGACAACCCCGGATAAAAGTATGACTTTTTATTTATTTTTTTATTACACAAAGAAGGGAAAAGCGTTACATACATACCGATTATACAGTTATTAAGAAAACATTGGTGAAATGACAAAAGAATTTCAAATAAAGACAATGCTGATTAAGGCATTGCAGTGTAATGTGTAACATATATAGTCATTTTTATTAAACAGTCACAAGAGCAAGGATTTTGACATATTAGAATAAAGTTCTCACCATTCTATGGATTTTTTTCCAGATAAGTGTAAGACATGTTTTTAATGAAAGCACAGAATACAGCGCTATCGTCCCTCTACTGGGCAGTTGACAGTTTCTGTTGGTAAAGAGAGTAACTTCTAGAGTAACCAGTCTAACAAAGTGCGTTATATACTCACATATAGCCTACATTAATTAATTGTAAAAAAAATTGTCCTGTGAAATGTCAAAAAATAGTGAAAAACGCATGTAACAACTTCTCAGAGACCAATGGGACATCTTATTGCTTGTTTTGTTCGACCAACTGTCCAAAACCCTGTAAATGTTCAGGTTTTTTATGACAGTGGTGCCCAACCTTTTTGGTCTGATGTTCCCCCACAGCCCTGTGATAAACTCACATACTCCGGGGTTCATCAATTTCCAAATGTATGTTCCAAAAGTATGACACTATTCATAATAAAAAAGTGGATATTGTTAATTTCTCTTGTTGTACTGTCAGTATTTAGATTGCTGAATGTTTCAACCATTAATCTATTACTTTAAAGTGCTCATATTATGCTCATTTTCAGGTTCATAATTGTATTTAGAGGTTATATCAGAATAGGTTTACATGATTTTAATTTTCAAAAAACACCTTATATTTGTTGTACTGCACATTGCTGCAGCTCCTCTTTTCACCCTGTGTGTTGAGCTCTCTGTTTTTAGCTACAGAGTGAGACCTCTCACTTCTGTTCATCTTTGTTGGGAGTCGCACATGCTCAGTACCTAGGTAAGGACTACTAGCCAGTCAGTAGCAGAGTATGAGGGCGTGTCCTGACAGTACCTAGGTAAGGACTACTAGCCAGTCAGAAGCAGAGTATGAGGGCGTGCCCTGACAGTAGCTAGGTAAGGACTACTAGCCAGTCAGAAGCAGAGTATTATGGCGTGCCCTGACAGTACCTAGGTAAGGACTACTAGCCAGTCAGAAGCAGAGTATGAGGGCCCTGACAGTACCTAGGTAAGGACTACTAGCCAGTCAGAAGCAGAGTATGAGGGCGTGCCCTGACAGTACCTAGGTAAGGACTACTAGCCAGTCAGAAGCAGAGTATGAGGGCGTGCCCTGACAGTACCTAGGTAAGGACTACTAGCCAGTCAGAAGCAGAGTATGAGGGCGTGTCCTGACAGTAGCTAGGTAAGGACTACTAGCCAGTCAGAAGCAGAGTATGAGGGCGTGCCCTGACAGTACCTAGGTAAGGACTACTAGCCAGTCAGAAGCAGAGTATGAGGGCGTGCCCTGACAGTAGCTAGGTAAGGACTACTAGCCAGTCAGAAGCAGAGTATGAGGGCGTGTCCTGACAGTAGCTAGGTAAGGACTACTAGCCAGTCAGAAGCAGAGTATGAGGGCGTGCCATGCTAGCAGCTAGGCGAGCATTATAACGTGTGTTCCAAAGTGACCACGTTTGTCTCTGAAGTAAAGGCTGGACTACAATAGAGCTGTTTGGAGCAGTTTGTGAACAGTGGTTTCTGTTGGAGATGGTAAGTCCCTTTGGGGGGGACTTTGGGCTTTTTCACTTTGGAAACCTATAACATGCACAAAAAAAGATATATAACACAATAAAGGAAAGGGGAAAAGCCAAAAAGCATAATATGAGCACTTTAAGCTAACTATTTCAACTGTTATCCATTTCTTTCAGCGAATTATATGAACTGTTTAGGCATTACTTTTAGCTAACTATTTCAACTGTTTCTATTATTTTTAGCTAACTATTTCAACTGTTTCTATTATTTTTAGCTAACTATTTTAACTGTTCAACCATTACTTTTAGCTAACTATTTAAACCATTTATCCATTACTTTTAGCTCCCTGTTTAAACTTCTGTGCTAGAATGCACACACTCTTTTATAACTGCAACATGTAGATAGATAGATAGATAGATAGATAGATAGATAGATAGATAGATAGATAGATAGATAGATAGATATTTATTGATACCAAAAATGGGAAATTACAGTGTTACAGCAGCAAAAATATCAGTCACACAGCACAGAATATACATAAAATACTAGGACACAATATACATGAAATAATAGAATACAATACACTATACATACATACAATATACATGAAATAATAATAAGATGGAATGCAATAACTAATATTTAAAATATATACAAGTTGGGAATACAACAGGTAGTGTTTAGGTGTCTCCACGTACCCCCTGGCAGAAGTAGCCCTGATTGGGAATCACAGTTCTGTGATATGAAACACAGAAAAGCAGAACATCCTTCCACTGTAGAAGCTGGAGCCAGAGAATGGAGGTTAAAATAGTTACTATTACAAATAAATGATTTACTTGACTAATTGTTTCAGCTCCTGTCTCGAGCCTTTTCTTCCCTACACCTCTGGCTGCCACCCTCTATCATAATGATAATAATGATTACGTCAATGCTAATGGTGTGTTGTTGCGTATAGTGGAGGAGCAGCTGTTTCGTTCAGTGGAGGGCCAGGCAGCGTCTGACGAGGAAGAGGATAAGTGGACCGACGATCAGCAAAAGCAGGTGGATGAGGTGAAGAGGATCTTGACAAGGCTGTCCTGCTGTGGGGAAAGGTACTGCCAACCATATCACCATCACTTTATCTTGAAGGTGCACTATGAGTTCCTGCATGGTTTCAGCGCAATTTCATATTTGTCTCAAATCGTAGGCATCTCTCCTTGACCCGCTAGCTGCCTGCCCCCTGAACACACCGTGAAAAAGCCCGGTCTCAAGAGACAACACTAGGGGCACAGGATAGGCAACTAAATACAACAAACCACATTCCAGCCAATCACCGACAAGATGGTTGGGGGAGGGGGTGGAGGTTAGTGTACATGCACTAACAAACGTGGTTTGTTGTATTTTGTTGCCTATCCTGTGCCTTTAGTGTTTGTTTGACGTTTCCGACCCCGGTTTTGTCTCCTGAGACCGGGCTTTTTCACGGTGTGTTCAGGGTGCAGGCAGCTAGCGGATCAAGGAGAGATGACTACGAATTGAGACAAAAAGGAAATTGCGCTGAAACCATGCAGGAACTCATAGTGCACCTTTAAAGCCGAGGAGAGTTTTGTCTCACAGTCTGGTTCGTTTGGGGCGGTGTGAAAGTCTTTCGAACTCTGGTGCGAACCAAACAACTAAACTCTTGTCCACTTAAAAAAACATCCGTCTAAGGCTGCATTTACATTTACATTGCTACGTTTTGGTTTTTAGCTCCATTAGAAGAACTAACACGCCCAAACCGCATATATCATCAACATTCTCGTAAACTGGGCATGCGCGTGCCTGGGTAAACAGGAGGAAGCATGTATACTCCACCGGTTGCTGGTAGTTGCCATGGTAACGTTAGTAGTTTAGTCTAATGACTCAATCAGGAGTAGAAATGTTGGCGTCAGTGTCGGCGTTGCCAAAGGTCTCCGTTTGTGGCCGTTGAGACTGGAACACAACCCTAGAGATTCCAAACCAAAACGGGTCAGAAGTGTTTCCAAATGTCTCCGGTTTAGGTGCTCGGAAACGCCAGAGCAGGGGGAATGAGAGGGGGAAACACCAGAGCAGGGGGAATGAGAGGGAGAAATGCCAGAGCAGGGGGAATGAGAGGGGGGAACGCCAGAGCAGGGGGAATGAGAGGGGGGAACGCCAAAGCAGGGGGAATGAGAGGGGGGAACGCCAGAGCAGGGGGAATGAGAGGGGGAAATGCCAGAGCAGGGGGAATGAGAGGAGGAAACGCCAGAGCAGGGGGAATGAGAGGAGGAAACGCCAGAGCAGGGGGAATGAGAGGGGGGAACACCAGAGCAGGGGGAATGAGAGGGGGGAACACCAGAGCAGGGGGAATGAGAGGGGGGAACACCAGAGCAGGGGGAATTCAATTCAATTCAAATTTAAAACTGTTGACCAAAGTGCTGTACAAAAAGACACAATAAACACAAAACAACAAACAGTTTAAAAGCAAAATGAGAGTAATATCAGAAGGCAACTATTGTAAACTGTTAAAAGCCTGAGAATAAAAATATATTTTTAGACGGGATTTAAAAACAGACAATGTAGGATTCGACCCACATATAGGAATTGAACCAAAAACAGTGCATATAGCCTTCAACCTTGAACACAATTAGATACACAAATAGACCAGAGACTGTTACCACCGCGTGACATTTGTTTACAATGAGTTTGACAAAGTGCAGTGTGAACAAAACCGAACCAAATGAAAAATGTTGCAACTTCCCCCCTGAGTCTACCGAACTATAGTTGTGAAAGCGCCCTAAAATGCATTGTTGCTCAGACATGACTTGCCCCGAGACACAGTAATGAGACGCATCGTTCCCCAGTTTGTTTTCCCTACCACTCTAAGACTTAGGTGCAGCTCGCAAGACAATTTGACCTAATGAATGCAACTAAATGACTTTTCTCAGCTCCAATGATTGCGATTGGTCCCAAATGGACTTATTTAGCAAGTTTTGTCCTTAAACGTTTTGAGTATTATTTATTTATTATCTGCTCTAGCTTTTCCAACATTTTAGACATAGATGTGGTAATAATAATGGTCTATAATCATGTGGAACTGCATTTTTTTTCTTTTATGAAAAATGTTTTCTTGAGGAAGGACCCCTAGAAAACAAAAAACACCAAATACGTGAACAAGGCTTTCACAAATCTAGGTGGAAAAAAACTATAAAACCTATTTGACAGCTATTGTCGCTCTGAGCCTGATGGACTTTGTTTCTTCTGGTACGTGTTGTTGATCAGGTGCGACGACAAGGCGCTCAAGAAGCTGATGTCTAATTACGGGAGCTCGAGGAGTGAGGAGAGCTGCAGTGCTGTGGTGGAGCTCCTGGAGAGGGTGACCAGGTTGCATAAGCAGCTGGAGCTGAAGGAAAGCCAGGCAGGGATAGACATGGACCAGGTACAAAACCGCTACTGACCTCCATCACACCAGGGTGGGCTACTACAATATCCTCTGCCCCGGTCTGCTCTATCCATTTCTATGAAACTGTTCTCTCTGGACAATGTTCTGCCTTGCTTTAGTCACTTTGTGGCTGCGTGTATGGTGTTAAACTAGATAGGAGAGGACTGTCGAAAGGTTGTTATGAAAGTAGAGGGCTTCAAAGGCAAAACCACAGCTTGTGGCATGATCCTGCAGCTTCCACCTAACCACTAGCACCCGAGCCTCCCTCAGTGTGTGTGTGTGTGTGTGTGTGTGTGTGTGTGTGTGTGTGTGTGTGTGTGTGTGTGTGTGTGTGTGTGTGTGTGTTTGCAGCTGTTTCTCACTGGAGTTGTCCCGCATGACACTCAGGAATATCATAAATTAAAGCTCTCTTGTTACAGTCGAGTAGTATTTTCACAACACAGGAAGACAGGCAGAAGGGGGAACCGTGACGTAACGTGTTCCCAGAACGTCTCAGCACTCCGAGAGGAAAAGTTAAAACTAAACAAAGTCATGACTGTGAGGCTTTGTTTATGTGCAGGATGTGTGGGGTGAGACCTTTGTCCTTCAATACGCTATGACGTAAAGGTGCAGTGCAGGGATTTCCAACCTTTTTGGCAGACAAACCTATAGTACATTGTGGGCTGAAAACTCAATCTAACCCTCAACATTTGACATACATTTACGTTGGGTATATTTATATTGAATTAACTCATTCAACAGGACAATAATAATAATGTTTAACCTAGTAAATGTTAAATTTTTGTATTGACATATCCAGCTGCTCTTGTCAAATTATGTACAGCATAAGAATATAGCTTGTGTTTCTTTTTACAGGATAAGATTGACAATATTCAAGTTTTCTTTACTGTTAACAAATCCAAATCCATCCATGAAAAGACCCAAATCAACACTGAATTGATCCTATTAACCAATGGGTTTGGGGCAGGTTTCCTGCCCTGAAAAACGACCCCACAGGTTGTTTTTAAAAGTAGCAATTACGACCTATATCTACGTTCATTGTTAGGCAGCGTCCTCTAGTGGCCATAGTGATGCTGACTTATGATGGGAGAAAAGCTATAGGTAAGGTCATAGGTGGTGGATGGTTCAAACAATACACAGGACGGGAGATTTTTTTTAACTTTACGTAACTACGTTGCGTTCTATGTCACATGCGTAATTACGTTATGTCCTCCATACACATGGAAGTAAAGTAACGTAACAATTGTACTGATTTTAACCCAAACCTAAAGGTCTTTTTGTAAACTTAACTAAGGTTGTTTGGTTTTGGTGCCTGAACCTAACCAAACTGTGACTGTTTCACAATGTTAACCACATGTTTAAAACCGCGACCATTACGTTTATAGCCTGGCATAGCCAGTCTGGAACCCCTCAGTTCATGTTTGATTTTCCATGGGGCATTAATAATAGTGCAGACCAAAATACCTTAACCAAAACAAGTTCCTTCCCGAGACACCGTCGCTGCGTCCGGAGCTTAGCGCCGCCCAAGATGATTGGGATTGGTTTAAAGAAATGCAAACAACCCAGAGCGTTTTTTTCTCCTATTCTGGAATACATCTGTGGTGTAGCCAGACCTTCCTCCACAGCGCTGTGGAGATACAGCTGGCAATGCGAGACTAATTATTTCATAACAAGATAGTAATGTTCTTTCTATTTATTTATTTTAAACTAACACAATAGGAGACCTGACCGTATGCCAGGTAGAAGCAGGTTTTCATTTTCATTTCAAAATGTATTATACAGGAAAGGATTAAAAAGTAACATTTAGGTACAGTTTAAAAAAAAAACGGGCCTGACTCAGTTTATAAACTGGTTTCCAGCAGGTTCCTGTTCTGCAGAGACATGGAACATAGGACACAGTTACAGCACATAGAGACAAAAACACATAATATTAGCATGGGATAGACACATACAGACAACTAAAACAACAATACAGACAGTGCTAACAAGACTTGGACAATACATGAACAATCAGTGAGTGAAAGTGTTAACTGTTGAGAAGGAACAGTTTGTGTGCCTTTTTGAAATATGTGATGGATGGTAGTGTTCTGATGTGATGGGGAATGTCATTCCAAATTTTGGTGTATGTATGAAAAAAGGATTTCTGACCATAGTTGTTTTTGTATGGTGGGGGGGGCTGGAATGAGTGCCTGTGAGACTGACCTATTGAGGCGTACTGGTCTCATATTGTGTGTCAGGAGAAGTGCAGCAAGTGTTGGTGAAGTTCTATTTTGAATCTGAAAATGAAATGTCTGTCTGTCTGTTAGTGTGACCGGTGTGTGTTGTGTCTTCCAGATGAAGGACTCTCTGGTGCAGGAGCTGCAGCAGAAGGCAGAGGAGACTGAGCTGCTTCAGATGGAGCTGCAGATGCTGGAGACAGAGAGGGTTCGCCTGTCGCTGGTGGAGGAGAAACTTGTGGACATCCTTCAGCTGCTTCAGCAGCTCAGAGACCTGGTTAGTCACAGATATAGTTAGGGGTGAGGTGGTCTATATCGACAACGTTCCACTGCCGGGATTGTTTAGGTGCCGCCGGAAAAAATACCTTTTTTAGGTAGATCCTAAATCGGATTTGCTAGAATTGTCAACGTAGTTAGGTTTAGGCATAGGGAGTGGCGATTGGTTAGGGTTAGGGTAAGACTACCAAGGTAAGCCAATCAGAGGCAGAATAAGGCTGGCCACGAGGAACTTTCTTTGACGTCGACACGTCTAGCGGATCCGGTCTAGCATCTACCCTCTTTTTAGGCCGGATGTCCGTCCCCTTCCTCTTTCTTTGCGTTGGCGTTCTAACCTCCGGTGGATTTGTGAGGACTATGGTTAACTGCTCCTCAGATCTCTGCAGGGTAAATCCAGACAGCTAGCTAGACTATCTGTCCAATCTGAGTTTTCTGTTGCACCGTCTTTGTTGCTGCGTGGACTAGCCAGACCCTGCTCCGCGGGCGCTGTGGAGGAAGGTCTGGCAATGCAAGACTAGGGGTGAGGGAAATATCGATACAGCATAGTATCCAGGGGGGGAGCCAGACATTGTAAACATTCGGGGCTCAGCCCAGACCTAGAGGGAGGTCCTAGGGAATGCTCCATTCACAGCAGCTATGTGCATATATTTTTTAAGCCATTTGATAAAAGAATGCCTACAAATCTGTCCGTCATTTAGGGGAAAACAAGATAGTTGCCGAGGAAAATAATCATCCTGTAGAGTCTAGATCCTAATTCTTCTCCAACTTTTCATCATTCTGAAACCACAACACAACAAACGTTGAGGATAACTGATTTTCACTTCTGGCACCTAAAAAGAGGCAAAAATGGTCTGATGTAAATATTTTTAAATTACATAACGTATGGTAGGGTAGGAATCTGGCATGAACAGCATTACTATTCTTGAAACCTATTTTCAGCAAAGTTAACAGAATGAATGGTGAAATGTTCCCACAGTAACAGAACTTTTGGCAGTCGACTCAGGAGGGGAAATTACCCAAGGTTAAAGTGAATTTAAAACCCCAAAGTTCAGGGCTTTTGAGAAAACATTCGAGGCTGGAGCACCAGAAGCCACCCCCTCGCTCCGTCCCTGGAAGTATCGCAATGTTTTCTGTGGGAATACTGTATCGATACACAGGCGCCAAGAATCTGTCTTTTATCATTTAAATTGCACATGAGAATTTAACAAAACAGAGAGTTAGTTGAACGATAAAACAGATGTTGACAAAGTTTTCCTTTGGGGACATAATTTGGAGTTAGAAAAAAAGTCATGAATTGTGGCCGGGTTGACTCAGTGGTAGAGCAGGCGCACATATACTGAGAGGTTTATGCCTCGACGCAGAGGTCCAGGGTTTGAATCCGACCTGTCCTGTCAAATTAAAAGTGGAAAAGCCCAAAAAAATAAATGAAAAAAGTCATGAATTGCCGAAAATAATATTGTATTGTGACAAAAGTATCGTGGGGCTTCTGGTGATTCCCACCCTTAGTTATAGTACGGAGTAACTGCACTGTTGAGTCTGATTCTTATAACCAAGGCTTTGTGTTACTGTAATATTAACAGCAGTGAGACCATCATTCGAATGAAAAATCTTTACTGAAACTCAAAGTAAAACTGAAAATCATTTTTGTTGTGTTGACAGTTGAGAGAAATCCACCCACGCTGCACTGGAATCATTTTTCTGGTCAGACATCAGAAAAAAAAGAAAATTGAAAGTATTCACAAACATTGCTCAAGGACAAACCATATGGGCATGAACTTACTCTACTATAATTTGAATTAACATGGATTTCTGTCCAACGTTTTAAATTTTTAAATTTTTCTTCTATACATTTTCAGCGCTTATTTCTACGTCCAATATTTTCTGATATAAAACAAAAATTTAAAACGGGCCAATGTGACCCGAAGTGAACACAAGGATCCACTCGGGTCCAGTAGACCCGAACACCTCATATGTAATAGTTATTTTTTATGTTCTTTGCAGAAAATGAGCCAAGGCCATTCTTTTGTGATCTGACCCGAACTCTGGGATTGATTATAGATCGAGAGAGAAGCAAATTAATTTCAGTTGTTGAACATGTGTGCGAGCTTCTGCGGTTACGAGACTCCAAATTGCCTGTTAAAGTGCCTGTTAATTGCCTGATAGTCATCTGAGAATAGCTCTCTCTTGTTTCAGAACGTCTCACGGAGGTCTCTTGGGAAAATCTTGCTCAGCACTTTGGGGTCCTGCAGCGACCCACAACACGGTTAGTAGAGCCCACACGCCCAATAAAATCAATGCAGGTCCTGTGAAATGTGATAATGAAAATTTACAGTTACTTAGAGCGGGGAATTCAATTAGATTCTCGCCGGGTCGTCTGTAACACGATTCCCTCAGCGGTCACATCTGTTCTGTTTTTGCACAGGGAAAGCCCACATTCTGGAGGTGCTCAACGCTCTCTATCATGAACTGGCTGCCTGTGAAATTCTGTCTACCGGTGGACCTTTGGAGCGAACACAGAGTCAGCAGTCTCTCAACGCCCTCATCATCTCCTGCTAATCAACACTGCCTCCTGCTGGGCCGGTGATGCTCCAACAGCCTTTTGAGAACACTGAAAGTTTAACAGTGGTTGAAAAACAAGCTGATGGATGTGTATAGTGTAATTATATTGTAGTTTATATACTCCTTGGACCCTATTATCTATAAAGGTATAGTAGTCTAGAATGTTAATTACTATAGCAAAGGGCTTTATTACATATTAAGGAAATTTGTGCATATACATGTTTTTTTCAAGATCTTGTATTGCACATATCTCTTTTGGGATCCAATATGGATTTCTTTGTTTGTTGCCACAACAGAGTTCTGAATGTGAAAATGTTGAAATAAGCTAAACCTTAAAGGGGTGTAAAGTGAAATGTATGGACTGCAACTGGTCAACAACATCCCTGATAGAATTAATAGAATTGAAAGGAAACTGCTGCAGTAGTCTTGCATTGCCAGCTAGTCCACACAGCATTCTGGTCGTCTTGGGCGGTGTTAAGCGCCGGACGGAGCAACGGTGCCGCTGCAAAATAGCCTCAGGAAGGAACTTGTTTTGGTGAAACGTGTACGTTCGAAGGTTGTTTTAGTCGTGCAACAGAAAACTCAGATTGGACAGATGAACGTTGCTGAAAACAGGTTTCAAGAATAGTAATGCAGTTTACACCAGGTTCCTACCCTACCATACGTTATGTAACTTAAAAATAGTTACATCAGACCATTTTTGCCTCTTTTTAGGTGCCAGGAGTGAAAATCAGTTATCCTCAACGTTTGTTGTGTTGTGGTTTCAGAATGATGAAAAGTTGGAGAAGAATTAGGATCTAGACTCTACAGGATGATTATTTTCCTCGGCAACTATCTTGTTTTCCCCTAAATGATGTACAGATTTTTAGGCATTCTTTTATCAAATGGCTTAAAAAATATAGAGTACACATAGCTGCTGTGAATGGAGCATTCCCTGGATGTTTACAATGTCTGGCTCCGCCCCTGGATACTATGCTGTATCGATTATTCCCTCACCCCTAGTCTCGCATTAACAGACCTTCCTCCACAGCGCCGCCACAGAGACAGAGGAAGGTAACGGACATCCGGCGAAATTTCCAGCAGCACCAGAACAATCTGGAAATGAACTGTTGTCGATATAGACTACTGCTGCAGTATCTCAAATTACAAACTTGTGTACTTACACTTGCTATCCAGGGGAAACATCAGCTAGTTGGTATCTACCAGGTATTTGCATTCAGGTACTCATCTGTCAGCGGTATATGCATCACATGAACTGGACCAATGAAAGAGCCCTGCAAAATGTAAATGCTGAAAGCTTCTTCCAAAGCTTTAAACCATATCACAAGGTCTTTATCTGCAAGATGGAGTTTTTCATAGATGTTATGTTATTTTATGTTATATACAGTATATTTTCCATTAACCGGCTACACTTTTTTTCACAGAGGAGTGAGTGAGCAAGGCTGACCTGCCGTTCCCAGCCCTGCCCATGTTGATACTTTTTCACAGAGGCATTTTGTTTTCAATTTCCAGGGTAGGTAGAGGCACTTCATCCAAACTCTGGGGTTTAGTTACTTTTTAACCCTATGGTGGTGTTCATATTTTTGGTACACAGCCAATGTTCCCGGGTCTGGTGGACCCACCACATTATTAGGCTTTTAAATCAATTCAGCCATAACAATTTATGTAAAAATACTTAATAGATGTTTACTTTAGCTCAATTACAAGTGATATATACATCATTTATGGTTCATATTTGCCATTAACCCCTGTGAGATCAATTCCATGACCGTATGATCGTTTTCGTTTTTTGTGAGAAAACAAGGAAATTCAATTATAAAAAAGGTTTAAAAAAAAAGAGAAACAAGATTTTTGATCATTATTGGTGCTAATTTCTTAGAACGTAATCAGAACAGGTGAAAGTGCTTGAAATGTAATAATTTGGTAACTTTGTGTGGGAATAGCAGGTGCAGAAAGACAACATAGTTTCATAGCACCTACATTTAAATACCTTGTGTTGTCTTCGTTTCAACCTTGAAAAGAACACTTTTTTCTGACATTTGTGACGCCTTTTTTCACAATTTGTTTTTGCTTTTTCCAACGTTTTAAATTTTTAAATTTTTCTTCTACACATTTTCAGCGCTTATTTCTACGTCCAATATTTTCTGATATAAAACAAAAATTTAAAACGGGCCAATGTGACCCGAAGTCAACACAAGGATCCACTCGGGTCCAGTAGACCCGAACACCTCATATGTAATAGTTATTTTTTATGTTCTTCGCAGAAAATGAGCCAAGGCCAGTGAGTTTGAGTTAGAATAAATAGCATCATTGTTCTTTTAGCAAACATTGAAAGCGGGTCCCACAGACCGAACACCACACTTGCACATTCTGAAATATGAAACCTCTTATTCAGTGGATGAGTTGTATTGTCATTTCGGTCTTGAAATTCGAGCCTCAGATGCAAAACCACTCACGGTTGTTATTGAATCATGCCATTAAAGCCTTTTATGTACACAGTCTGGATTGCTGTGATTTTGTTTTTTTAAATGTTCGCTGTTAAAAGGAAATGTCTAACTCCCACTGCTGCCAACTAAAAACCCCTGATCCACATCCATGTAGCAGCCGTTAGAAAACTACTCCGCATCAAAAACCTCAGGCCGCAGGTCGTACCAGGATGACATTTAAATGGTCGAATACTTTCCAAAGTAATTTCTTTAAAATTATATTATTTTAAACACAACTTTACCTTTTAATTTCTTATCATAAATACCTTACATTTCTTTTATCTACTGTACAGGCTGGGAATTTGTTTTAGCGATCATTTCAAGTTTAATTTTGATCAGTTCTGAGTTTTAATGTTGAGTTTGGGTTTGGTCTTTTATGCATTTGTTGTTAAGCGTATAAAAGGCCCATCCAGGCACGGTCATTGCAAATTACTGTAGCTTACACATGCTGTGGTGTGTGGCATTGGTTTATGCCACATACTATTATCCCTATAGAAATAAACATTAAAATAAATTAAAAACTCTAATTTACTAAGGAATAAATGATGAATTCAAGCTTTGAATTGCTAGACTGTACTCTGAACTCATTTAAAGACCTTCTAAATGTAAGTTTGATTGACTTTATAGCAGAATTTGTAGATGTGCTGTCTGTTTTAGTACCAACATATGATCATATGTTATTCATTGGCCATTTAGGCTACATATGCTGTCCACACCTTGATCTTGCTCTAACATTACCTTATCTTGAATGTCCACATGAGTGATGTGCAGCTGTCCTCCATGTATCACTCCTTCCACTGGCTTAAATACAAAAACAGCTGGTCACATTATGTAGTGCTACTACTTCTAATAGCACTAATCTACTGAACTCTATTGCCACTTATAGTAACTAGTATGGTTTTCAAATGAATGTAGTGGAGTAAAAAAGTACAATATTTCCCTCTGAAATATAATGTAGAAGTATAAAGTAGTAGTATAATATGATCATTTATAATGATAATGATCGGGTAAAGTATAAGTAGGCTACCTTTATAAGTAGCCTACGTGCTTGAGCAGCTACTTCACTAGACAGAGCTCGTGCTATTAGTTAGTTGAGTTGCGTCGCTCGGCAAACCCCGAAATCCCGCGAGACAACAAGGGTCATTAAGAATGAAGCGGACTGCCTAAATAAAGAAAGCAAATAACCATGGATGCATTGGCAAACAACAGTTTGCCAGGTAATTCATGATACAATTGGTGCAAAAATGCAAAAAGAAACGCCAGTAGAGAGAACTTCAAACGAGATCTCGCGGGATATCATGGGTTGCTTAGCGACGGGACTCCAATCACACCAGCATACTGTTACCTATCCCAGTGTGTTTTACTCAGTCGCGTGTGCTCTTTTCTGTCTTTCAAACCTACATTAACACCTGTTGGTTATATTGGTGGAAGTAGGCGTTATGCGCGGAGAGTCTTTCTAGATTTAAATAAGTTTAAAGTCTGTAAACAACAACAGAATGAGCAGTGTTGTTGCGCAGTCTCATTTCATCTTCGGACTGCGGACAGGTGTGAGCAACAACCTGTGCTTCTCCGATGAGCAGACGGTGGTGTTCCCCTGCGGAAACAGCTGCGTGTGCTTCAACACCGTCCAGAGATGTCAGAGGTTCCTACCAGGTAGGCTGAACGGCTGCTAATTGTTAGAATATGTCGTCTAAGTGCAATTAGTGAGCTCCTGTTTGTGCTTTATCATGTGGTAGGCTAGGCCAGTCAGGGCCACACTGGAAACTAAGAATCACATCAAGGGCCGGACATGTTCAGTTTATTCACATGCTTTTATTTTAAAAAAAAAGTCAAGGATCTTTTACTGGATTATTGCGTGTCTCATATAGCCTTCTCACTTACAGTTTGGTCCACATAAAGCCCCCAAAAAGTAGCTTAGCCATCAAAGAAAAAAAGCGACAAAAAATCTCGAAAAAAAGCAACAAAAACATTGGCAAAAAACGCCAGAAAAGGCCCCAAAAAAGTCGGAAAAAGGCACCAAAAGTATCTGCAAAAGTGACAAAAACTTCAGAAAAAGGGACAAAACATTGAAAAAGCTACAAAAACTTATTATGAACCTAAATTGATATGCGGGCCGGATCAAAATCTGCGAGTGGCCGGATTTGGCCCGCGGGCTTTGAGTTTGACACATGTGCCTTAAGCCAAGTACCCCCTGACCAGCGTGAATCATTTCTGGTAGAAAAAAACAAAACAAAACAAAAAATAAAATATATATATATATATATATATATATATATATATATATATATATATATATATATATATATATATATATATATATATATGGTATATATATATATATATATATATATATATATATATATATATATATATATATATGGTATATGTATGTATGTATGTATATATATGTGTGTGTATATATGTATGTATATATATATATATATATGTGTCTAGTCTATGGAGCTAGACGGCTAAATGAATGGGAGTCTATGGAGCTAGACGGCTAAATTTGTCTCTTTCGCCTGATTGTCGTTGAGAAATCTCAGATTTGATTGTAGTTTTTGCAAGTTCAACATGGATTATAGGTCAAAAGTTGAATATATATATATATATGGTATTCATATCTCAACTTTCCTATCCAATAAAGGCAGAAATGCCCCCCCTCCAAAAAAAAAGTGCTATATAAATAAAGTCTGATTGATTGATTGCTGTTGTCTCTACAGGCTCAGAGAAAAGCCAGGGCATGCGTGCTCTGGCCATCAGTGCCAACCGGCGTTACCTGGCAGTGTCAGAGTGTGGTGAGAAGGCCACCATCACAGTGTTCGACCTGCAGCACGAGCAGGGCAGGAAGAGAAAATTTCTGACTGCAGGAGACATGCTTGTTGAAGAGTTTGTTTGCATGGCTTTCTCCCCTGATTCCAAGTACCTGATAGGCCAAACAGGTGGCCCGGAGTGGATGCTGATCTTCTGGCTTTGGGAAAAACAGAAAGTCCTGGCAACAGTGAAGACCGGTAACTCAAACAATTCTGTTACTCAGGTGAGTCATCCATGCAGTTAGAAATGCAGCCACGGCTCTTGTGTGTGCAGGCATGCGTGCTCTGAGCATGCATTGATATGATAATCGATACACTGGGGCCAAATATTGATATTTTAATTAATAAAATAAAGGCTCTCAAAATAGATTTCCCTGCTCCCAGCGTCGCTGCTTTGCCATTTCCCCGAGGTGGCGCTCAACACATGAACGAGGGAGACTTGAACAGGAGTTAACTAGCCGAAGAGGAAGAGGTTTTCAATGGGAGGCATACAGCAGTTTGATGAAAATACCCGATGCCCCAGCCCCGTTTAAGTCCAAAGTCTGGACCCATAGTTGCTCTGCAGTTGAGTCATTTTAATGTACAGACTGAAAAACTTGCTGCAGAATTGTGCTGTTTTCTACGATGGAGCATTAGGGCCACATCAAGGGGAAAAAATTAAGGAGGAAGATGTTTTATTTATTTTGCATTTTGAGAATAAAGTCGTAATGTCGAGAATAAAGTCGACATGACGAGAATAAAGTCAACATGACGAGAATAAAGTCAACATGTCGAGAATAAAGTCAACATGACGAGAATAAAGTCGAAATGACGAGAATAAAGTCAACATGACGAGAATAAAGTCAACATGACGAGAATAAAGTCAACATGACGAGAATAAAGTCAACATGACGAGAATAAAGTCGAAATGACGAGAATAAAGTCGAAATGACGAGAATAAAGTCGAAATGTCGAGAATAAAGTCAACATGACGAGAATAAAGTCAACATGACGAGAATAAAGTCAACATGACGAGAATAAAGTCAACATGACGAGAATAAAGTCAACATGACGAGAATAAAGTCAACATGACGAGAATAAAGTCAACATGACGAGAATAAAGTCGAAATGACGAGAATAAAGTCAACATGACGAGAATAAAGTCGAAATGTCGAGAATAAAGTCAACATGACGAGAATAAAGTCAACATGACGAGAATAAAGTCAACATGACGAGAATAAAGTCAACATGACGAGAATAAAGTCGAAATGTCGAGAATAAAGTCAACATGACGAGAATAAAGTCAACATGACGAGAATAAAGTCAACATGACGAGAATAAAGTCAACATGACGAGAATAAAGTTGAAATACTTTTTTGAGAAAAAAGTCGACATGTCAAGAAAAAACTTGATATTTCAAGAATCAAGTCGGACTTTTGAGAATAAACCAAACTACTAACTTTACCTATAGTATTCTACAAAATGCATGAACTCTCTCTTTTAGAGCATAACCACAGTATGGTGAGAAGTATTAGGACTCTAAAAAGATTGTGCCGAAAATTGCGTCTCTTCAGAAGGAGAAACCACCCAAACTTGGAAGAGGTGGCCGTATTCCTGCAGACTGAAACAGCTCGTAATGGAGAGATGCAATAAGGGTATCCATGGTTACACCTACGTGCAATACAGAGAGGATATGTTGTATCACAATACACAATAAGACAACTGATCAACTTGTTTGATCCTGAAGGAGTGGAGCTCATAGATATGATGTAACCCATATCTATAATGCGGCCTACATGGCAGCTGGCATGGCGGACAGTCGCTCTAATGTGATTAAGTGATAACGGAGTTGACTTTATTCTCGTCATGTTGACTTTATTCTCGTCATGTTGACTTTATTCTCGACATTTCGACTTTATTCTCGAAATGCAAAATAAATAAAAAAAATATCTTCCTCCTTATTTTTTTTCCTTTGATGTGGCCCAAATGCTCCGTCGTAGTTTTCTAACAGTTTGGACTTGGCAGTGAATAAAGAGAGAAAACCTGCACTTTTCATGTTTATTGTGTATTCAAAGTTCGACTGATATTGTGATGTATCATTATTATATATATTATTATATTATTATTATATATATCATATTGTCTAGCAATATATTGAGTATTGCAGAATTGCTGTATCGTGATGTGATCGGCATCGTTAGCCATTTATTGTTTATCGTATCGTGAGCCATTGAGTGTGTATCGTATGGTGAGGTACCCTGTGATACCCACCCTCCCCTTGATGTCCCATCAGGTCAGCTTCAACCCTTACAACAACATGCAGCTCTGTGTGAGTGGAACCGGTGTGTTCAAGCTGTTCCGCTACTCAGAGGGAGCCCTGAAACAGAGCAGCTTCCCAAAAGTGGAGTCCATCAACTTCCTGTGTCATACCTGGATGACGGAGGAGCGGGTGATCGCTGGAACGGACACAGGCAGGCTGCTGGTGTTTGAGTCTGGAGACCTGCGAAGAGAGATTAACATGGCTTCTAAGGCTGCGCAGGAGCAGCCTGACAGGTCAGAAATTGGACCACAATAATACTGTGTTAACGTAGTTTTTTTTTTACCAGATTGGGTTATAAAAGTACTTTATTGTCACATACACGTACATGTAGCGAAATGCATTCTCTGCATTAAACTCATTCCTCAAGGGAGCAGTGGGCAGCCATTTACAGCGCCCGGGGACCAACTCCAGATCTGAGCCAGTGCCTTGATCAAGGGCACTGACTGGAGAACCTAGTACATGTTTTTAGATGGTGGGGGAAACCGGAGCACCCAGAGGTAACCCATGCAAACATGGGGAGAACATGCAAACTCCACACAGAAAGGCCCGGAACGACCTGGATTCAAACCCAGAAACTTCTTGCTGTGAGGCCACAGTGCCAACCATTGGGCCACCATGCTTTTTTGTTTTTATAACAGGGACAGTGCATATTAATAAACATTTCTGTCAATATGCCAGAATTAGCCAGAAGGCTATTTTTCATCTGCAGTCCCTAGACAGATGGTAAAAAAGTCACCCTAAAAGAAAGTAAAATTACATATTTACATAACAATGTGACATTTAAAATACATTTAGTAAAAAGTACTATTAAGTTAAAATGTACAATAGGAGCACAGCAGACCACAACCAGACAAACATCAGACAAAGACATGAACACATGCACACACACAAGACAAGAAGCCAGCAGGGAGCAGCGAGAGCAGGCCAAGAAGTCAATGATTATGATTATCACTGAGCCATTTCTTTAACTGGATCTTGAATGTACTATATGTGTTTAGATTTCTGGTGATTATGGGGGTGAGATTCCACTCAGTACAACAGTGCTTATCACATCTGTATAAAACAAAATAAATAAAATAATGCAAGTTAAAATATAGGGAAATATATAACATAATAAAGCGTAACACATGCGTAAAAGTATATAAAGATAAAGTGACTTTTTTTATCCACTGATGAAGATTGTGAGATGTAGCTGAAAGCTCTGGAAAAAGCTTTTTGTCAAGCTGGAATTTTTTTCATTTTGTAAACGTGTTTTGCTAATCTCACTAGCAATAAAACCGTCAATGGCATTTTTACTGTGATTGTGGGTGTAATGGTGATGCAGTAGACGACCTGCTAGGTGTTGGTTCTTTCAATCAAGCCAACTTATCAAAATGTTTTGTTGCACCCTTGACTGATTAGTTTGTTTTTGCTGAATCGTCCTGTCTTAATGTAATTCACTGCACAGACAAGTGGAGATGAAGAAGATTAAAGACACTGACGTGGATGGAGGTCCCAATGTGCCTCGCATCACAGCCATTCTGTCCTACTCCAAGGGCTTTGCGTGCTCTTTGGGGTCCGGCACCGTCTGCCTTTTTGAAAAGAACGAGGAGGACGGTTATAGAAGAAGCAAGGAGATACAGGTAAATGTTCATGCAGCTAACAGTGGTACTGTAGGCTCTGTGTATGTTTCAGAGTGAGCATAGATACAGTATGTATTGCTTTCTGTCAGATCCCACCAGACCCATACAGCAATGAGCTGACCCCGGCTGAAAGCCAGGAGATTGACACCATGTGCCTCAGTCCAGCAGAGGAGACTCTGGCCATCAGCACAGACAGAGGACAGCTGTACAGCTTCAGTCTATCCTCTTTGGAGATCAACAAGGTACAGTCACCTCTACCAGCAGCACTACCACTGACACTGCTTAAACCAACAGTAGCACCGTGGTTAGTTAACACAGAACCATCTGTCATGTGAAAACTGTTTGAGAAAGGGCAGGCACTTTCGAAAAAATACCTGGCAGGGGATTGGATGAACCATCTGTCTATAGCCGCTTTCCGACCGGAGGGATTTTTTCAGTTCCTAGAACATAACGTTCCTAGAACCCTTTTTTTCTCCTGTTCCGACTAGACCAATTTGGGGATTATTAAGTTCCTGTAACTCTTTCAGCTCCTACTTCACGGCAGGGTCTTTTCCGCATAGTGGTGGTTAGATGGCTGTGTTATAATAACAAAAGGTCAGTTCCTATGGCCACTTGGCCAGTATGAATGCAAATGGGAAAACCGGATTGGGGGAGTGTAGTTAGTAGAACTGTTTAGAAGTGGACTGTTCCTATAACTATGTTCCTGGAACTACTTGGTCAGAAAGAGGCTAATCACGTCCGCCATTGTTGTTTTGAACAAACAGTCACGGCCGTCACACACACCTAAACCACGCTCGTAGCTGCCAGTAGCTCCCTTACTGGACGCTGACTGGTGCGGTCTGCTACTGTTCAGACACAAACACATTACTTGAAGCCTGAAAAGATGGATTTTTGTGTGATAAGTGATCCTGCGATTCTCGTGTGATCTTGTGATATTGCGAGAATCCCGCTGCCGTGCAAGGTAACAGATGTGGAGCGCTCTAGCAAAATACATGCTAGCATGTGCCGCACGTGCCAGATTTACCAACCCTCTCGTTCCCCACTGTGTTTCTTTTTATAAATGCTTGTCTTCCTCCACCTTCCTCCTTTCCCTCATGTTTTACACACCAAAGCAACTTACCCTTGGCTTTAGATCCTTAGGTTGACCCTATCAACCTTTGTTTGTAACTTTATCCATCAGGAGGAACACGTCCATTTTGAGTTCCTATCGCAGCCCTTCCACTCTAAGTCCATCACTGGTTTGTCCGTGTGCATCCGAAAGCCCCTGGTAGCCACCAGCTCTCTGGACCAGTCTGTCCGCATCTGGAACTATGACACAAAGTAAGGGACAAAATCACACCCAAGTCCGTTGCTGTTTTGTTTATGTCCGGTGATGTATTTACCTCCATAGTCTCAGGCATAACTTTTTTGAGTCATACACATGCGTTTCTGTGTGTAATACTGCATGCTGAAGTTTGATTAGGCTCGTGGGTAGTCTGACCTATCTCCACAGCGCTGTGGAGGAAGCTCTGGCTACACCACAGATACATTCCAGGATAGGAGAAAAAAAACGCTCTGGTTTGTTTGCATTTCTTTGAACCAATCACAATCGTCCTGGGCGGTGCTAAGCTCCGGACACAGTGACAGTGGCTCTGTAAAATAGTCTCGGGAAGGAACTTGTTTTGGTGGAACATTTTCACCCCGCAAAAGAAAATGCCACATATTAACTGAAGTTACACATTACAGTAATGTGAGCTATTAATTTAGCTGGATACATTGTTTAACGTCATTTGCTCTTACCAGTGTATCGCTGTGTGTACTTTGTCCACAGCAATCCCACCAATCGGTCCCAGTTAGAGAGTAAATGCCGTAAACATACTCTTTGTAAATCTTTACAATCATTCCCTGAAAGAACCAAGCGGGGCTGCCTTGTTGCATGATCCAAAATGTCTTCAAAACATGCCATTTTCAGCGTGTAGCTTGCTAACTCAAAGTTAGTTGTTGTTTCCCGAAGAGAACGGAGTTAGACAACGGCACCACACATCGTAGTGCCGGATGTTCCAGCGATTATCGTGGAAATGATCAAACTAGGCACAGGGGCATCCCTGAAGGAGGAAAAGAAGTAATCATTTTACAGTTCTGACCTGGAAGGGGGCATGTGCGGTCTCGCTTGTAGAGGCCCTAAAAATCAAGCTCTGCTGGTATTAAAAATTTAGGAAAGTGACTTATCAAGCCCTGTGTTCAGTAGCATGTATCTATACGGAACCTAAATGGCAGTAATCACAGAGCCTAAGTATGGCATGCTAAGGACTTGCTACTGTGTCCCTCAGTGCCTCTCTCTGTAAATTGTTACTAGAGTGTTGGAGCTGTACAAGGAGTTCCAGGAGGAGGCGTACAGCGTGGCTCTACACCCCACTGGCCTCTTCATCCTGGTCGGCTTTTCAGACAAACTCAGGCTGATGAACCTGCTTATCGATGACATCCGCACCTTCAAGGAGTTCACTGTGCGCGGCTGCAGGGAGGTGGGTTATATTTGCATGTGTGTTGATTGATGACGTGATGCACTTTTGAGCTCTTACCAGGGTTTTTTCACTTTCTCTCTCCACACCTTAGTGTGCTTTTAGCCACGGTGGCCACATGTTTGCAGCTGTCAATGGAAATGTCATCCACATCTACTCCGTCACCTATTTTGAGAACATCCTCAATCTGAAGGGCCACAATGGAAAGGTGAGTCAGGCACGAGAGTGTTTCATACAGCATGTGAAATAACAGCAAGGTGTTTCTGGAAATTTTACCACACACAGGGCAGTGTCCAAAGTCAGCCCAAAAGTCAGCTTTAACCATGCCTCTCCAGGCTATAGTTCAGTACAAAGTTGTTGTGCAGGTACAAGGTATTAAATGGAGCCTGGACGACAGCCGGCTTGTGTCATGCGGGATGGATGGCGCGGTGTACGAGTGGAACACACAGACTGGCAAACGTGAATCTGAGAGTGTCCTCAAGTCCTGTAGCTACACAGATGTTGCCTTCTCTTCAGACTGCAAGACCATCCTGGCTGTGGGAACAGACCTCACACTGAAGGAGATCCAAGATTGTCAGGTCAGTAATAGCCAGGCATTGCCAGACCTTCCTACACAGCGCTGCTAAGGAGGGTCTTCCTAGTCCACACAGCATTCTGGGATGGAAGAAAAACGTTGGCATTATTTAAAGGAACACACTGACTTATTGGGACTTTGTCTTATTATCCCAGAGTTAGATAAGTCCATACATACCCTTCTCATCTCCGTGTGTGTCATAACTTTGTCCAACCCACCCACCGCTAGCCTAGCTTAGCACATATCCTGGAAGTAACCGGTTCCATCTAGCCTACTGCTCCCAATAAGTGACAAAACAACGGCAACGTGTTCCTATTCACATGTTGTGATTGCTATAGTCACAGTGTGTACAAATAACAAGGTCACATGAGACACAGCCATCTTCTAACCGTATACAAACTGGGAACTATATTCTCAGAAGGGGAAACACTGCTACTTCTGCTACTTGGGCGGAGTGATATTACGCCAACTCTGAGCGAACTCCAGGCAAACTCTCTGCTCCTCACCACGGGGCTTCTCAGGTTCTGTAGTATAGTATACTGGTTAAAAAGTCATAGTATAGTATGTCAAAAAAGTGGTTAAAGTCCTATGACATTTTTGGATGCTTTTATATAGACCTCAGTGGTCCCCTAATACTGTATCTGAAGTCTCTTTTATATAGGCCTTAGTGGTCCCCTAATACTGTATCTGAAGTCTCTTTTATATAGACCTCAGTGGTCCCCTAATACTGTATCTGAAGTCTCTTTTATATAGACCTTAGTAGTCCCCTAATACTGTATCTGAAGTCTCTTTTATATAGGCCTTAGTGGTCCCCTAATACTGTATCTGAAGTCTCTTTTATATAGACCTTAGTGGTCCCTAATACTGTATCTGAAGTCTCTTTTATATAGACCTTAGTGGTCCCCTAATACTGTATCTGAAGTCTCTTTCCTGAAATTCAGCCTTGGTGCAGAATTACAGCCACTAGAGCCAGTCCCACAATGAGCTTTCCTTAGGATGTGCCATTTCTGTGTCTGTAGCTTTAAATGCTATTGAGGAGGAGAGGGGGGGGGGGCAAGGTGGAGGGTGGGGGTGTGACCAACTGCCATGCTTCGCTTGTTTGCGAGCCATGATGTCTCTCTCTCTCTCATGGGTGGGCCAAATTCTCTGGGCGGGCAAAGCAGAGAAAGGGGAGGTACCCTTTCCCCTTATGACGTCATAAAGGGAAGATTCCAGATCGGCCCATCTGAGCTTTCATTTTCTCAAAGGAGAGCAGGATACCCAGGGCTCGGTTTACACCTATCACCATTTCTATCCACTGGGGGACCATAGGCAGGCTGGGGGAACTCATATTAATGTTAAAAAACCTCATAAAGTGAAATGTTCATGCCATGAGACCTTTAAAAAGTCATAGTATAGTATGTCAAATATTGGTTAAAAAGTCATAGTATATTATGTCTAAACAAGTCATAAAAAGTCATGGTAAAGTATGGTGAAAAAAATAGTATAGAATGTTAAAAAAAATCGTAAAATTGTAGTATAGTATGTCGAAAAACTGATTAAAAAAAAAAGGACCAGCCCGGACTGGGAACACACTCTTAAGCCGAAAGAAGCAAGGGATTTACTGTATTATAAAGGTTATAACCTTCTTCGTGCATATTCCTCTGCACAAAATATTAAATATGTTTACCATTTGTCAAAAGAAAAAGTAGAAGAATTAATTATTGTTGTCCTCCCAATTGAGTATTTTTTTGGTTCCACAGGTCCTGAGAGAGGTTCCTGGTGATGAGGTAGCACACACTGCTGTGGCAGTGTCCCACTCTGGTAGGGTTGTCTTCACCGGGACGTCCAGTGGAACCATCCGAGCCATTAAATACCCGTTGCCTATCCAGAAGGAATGGATCATGTACCAGGCTCACTGTGGCCCCATCACCAAGGTTGGTTTTTAGAGCATAGAAGCTAAGCTATTCAAATAATAATTGTTGGCATGATTTTATAAATCATGTTTTAATTTTAAACATACATGTGGCACAGTGAATGACTACATTACCTATAGTCCAGTGTGCCTATTGTTAATGTTTTTTCACAAAGAGGCTGATTTATATTTGCTAATAATATGTTGGATTCATGTTAAGACCTTTTAAAATTAAGTGGTGGCAGGTGGCTCCCCTGCAGTATCTCTGAGGACCCCCAAGGGGTCCCATACCCTCTGTTGAAGATCTCTAGTCTAAATTGTTGATGCACACTGTGCACACACTAAACTGACAGAAAGGCAGAAATCCATCACCTTCGAATGTGATTTGAATATTTTGAGATTGAGAAGTCTGACTAACTGGCTACCTTTTTGTGTGTCCTCAGATGGTGATCACATTTGACGATCAGTTCCTGTTCACAGTGTCTGAAGATGGCTGCCTGTTGATGTGGAAGGTCATCGATAAGGATGGCCGAGGACTGAAGAGCAGCAGGCAGATCATCCACACCGAAGAGATCCTTGTCACCAAGTCAGACCTGGAGGAGAAGGTGTGTGTGTGTGTGTCTCTTGTTTAACTATATTCGTGGGGTCCACAAACCGGGAGTCCAGTATACTTGTGGGGTCCGGACAGCTTTACGTGATATTGTGAAGACCTGCTGCATGCCACTGGTCCATGAGTTTGCGTATTGTACTGCATCCTGAATATTTGTGTCCCTGTACCATTTTCTTCATGTGGACATAAATAAATGGTTAAAATGTGTGTTTGTTTGTTTGTTTGGTAAATATAGACTGTAAAACAAAGAACCAGTAACTTTAGCGTTAAAGATTAAGGAAGTAGTTATCTATATTAAACCATAGACATAAATATAGCCATATAACGTCATTTTACCTTTGACTCCTCCTGACCACATTTTTCGCCGTTTTTCAGATAATTTTCTTTAAATTTTTCCTCCTTTTGAACGATTACTTTGGGTTCTGTGTAGAAACTCTACGCGGTCTCTCTGTTTGAACGGTTTGAACATCCAAAAACAACGCAAACTTTTGGCCTTTTTCCACATTTGAGACAGTGTGTTGCTATTTAACGTTAAAACGATTATTTCCTGAACCCCATTTGCTCTTCGCTCCACCGGGATTAACGGATGTAACATCACATGCAAACAACCTTTTGGTTGTTATAGTTATTGTAACATATAAGGACATTCAAAGCAAGTATCCAATCCAATGTTCCTGTGTGTGTCTGTGTTGCAGACGCAGAACATGCTGGAGCTAAAGATGCGTCTGGAGGAGCTGCAGATGGAGAACGAGTACCAGCTCCGCCTGAAGGACATGAGCTACAATGAGAAGATGAAGGAGCTTTCTGACAAGTTTACCCAGCAAATAGAGTCTCTGAAAACAATGCAACAGGTCTGCTGGTCACCTACCAGACAGCTCTACTCCAAATATACTCCGCACCGCTACAGATCAGGGTCAAAATGTTTATCAGAAACCAACAATGTCTGTATGTGATTACTATGAATATTAACATTAATCCACTACTTTCTACAGGGTTTACGCAGGGTCTTAAAAAGTCTAACATTTCAAAATCTAACTTTTTTACCTTAAGAAGTCTAATATTCGCTGAAGTATTGTGTTCTAGGTCTTAAATCATTTTAAACAGGTCTTAATTTTCCCACATCAATGTAACGCTTTTTTTATGTCATGATATAGGTCTTACATTTCATTCATAATGTTCTTAAAAGGTCCCAAGGCATGAAAATTTCACTTTATGAGGTTTTTTAACATTAATATGCATTCCCCCAGCCTGCCTATGGTCCCCCAGTGGCTAGAAATGGTGATAGGTGTAAACCGAGCCCTGGGTATCCTGCTCTGCCTTTGAGAAAATGAAAGCTCAGATGGGCCGATCTGGAATCTTCCCTTTATGATGTCATAAGGGGAAAGGTTACCTCCCCTTTCTCTGCTTTGCCCGCCCAGAGAATTTGGCCCGCCCATGAGAGAGAGAGAGAGAGAGAGATCATGGCTTGCAAACGAGCAAAGTGGCAGTTGGTCAAGGCCACACCCCCATCCTTCACCTTGCCCCCCCTCTCTCCTCCTCAATAGTACACAGAAATGGCACATCCTACGGAAAGCTCATTGTGGGACTGGCTCTAGTGGCTGTAATTCTGCATCGAGACTGAATTTCGGGAAAGAGACTTCAGATACAGCATTAGGGGACCACTAAGGTCTATATAAAAGAGACTCCAGATACAGTATTAGGGGACCACTAAGGCCTATATAAAAGAGACTCCAGATACAGTATTAGGGGACCACTAAGGTCTATATAAAAGAGACTTCAGATACAGTACTAGGGGACCACTAAGGTCTATATAAAAGAGACTTCAGATACAGTATTAGGGGACCACTAAGGCCTATATAAAAGAGACTTCAGATACAGTATTAGGGGACCACTAAGGCCTATATAAAAGAGACTTCAGATACAGTATTAGGGGACCACTAAGGCCTCTATAAAAGAGACTTCAGATACAGTATTAGGGGACCACTAAGGTCTATATAAAAGAGACTTCAGATACAGTATTAGGGGACCACTAAGGCCTATATAAAGAGACTTCAGATACAGTATTAGGGGACCACTAAGGCCTCTATAAAAGAGACTTCAGATACAGTATTAGGGGACCACTAAGGCCTCTATAAAAGAGACTTCAGATACAGTATTAGGGGACCACTAAGGTCTATATAAAAGAGACCTCAGATACAGTATTAGGGGACCACTAAGGTCTATATAAAAGAGACCTCAGATACAGTATTAGGGGACCACTAAGGCCTCTATAAAAGAGACCTCAGATACAGTATTAGGGGACCACTAAGGCCTAAATAAAAGCATCCAAAAAGCAGCATGTCAATTTAAAAAGGTCTTAAAACGTCTTGGTGAACCTGTAGAAACCCTGTTTCTAGTGGTACGTTCATAAAGAATTAAGAAAATAATGTAGAAAAACTATTTGCATGCCTCTATTGAGTCAGCACAGAGGTCGCTTTACCTTTTGAATGGATTGTATGATGTATGGCCCCCTTCTCTATTTATAACATGCTCTGTACCTACAGATCATGAAGACAGAGATGGAAAAGCAGGAACGTGAGCACCAGAAGAGTTCTGCAGAGCTCACTGTGAAAAACTCCAAAGAGATGAAGGATTTAGGTGAGAAGAGGACTGGATCTGTGTCAGCACAATCCAAGGACATTGTAACCTTGTTTTGTAGTTGTGTAGATGTAGCCTAAGGTTTTGGTTTAAAAATCTTTTGCTACGTTTACACCTCGCGTCCGTAGTACCCCGGCGTTTCCGAGCCGCTAAAACAGACATTTGGAAACACTGCTGCCCCCGTTTTGGTTTGAAAACTCCGGGGTTGCTTTGTAGTCTGGACGGGCACAAACGGAGACCTTTGGAAAAGACGCCGTGTCAGTCTTATCTGTTAGCTAGTCTTACAGACCTTTCAGTAACAGTTCCACCTCGTCGTCAGTCCAAGCAAAGAAATCCCTGCTCTTACTTTTCTCCATTGTTGTTCTTTATCCAAAGTATTTATACCTCATACATCCATGATTTTCAACCACATAGTAACGTCAGAAAATCAGCTTCCTGTTTACATCAGCACGCGCACATGCCCAGTGAATAGTCATGTGATGTGCGTTGTCAGACGTGTTAATATGGACGGAGATTAGTTCTGCTTCTGGAGCGAAAACTCTTGTTTGGACAGAGATCGTTTTTGTCTCAAGTTGCCTCTCAAAAATGAAAATGCAGTAGTGTAGATGTAGCCTAAAAAGGATCAAGCAATCCGTTTGTCTTTTTATTAATGAATCAATCAATCACACGCAGAGGTATCCTACAGCCAGAAGCTGATTGTGGAGCACGAGAGGTACCAGGACCTTCAGCAAAAACATCAAAGAATGCAGGAAGACTATGAGAAGCAGCTGAAGGATGCAGAGGAGCGCAAAGTCCAGTCCCTGCAGGAGCTGACGAGGCTCTACGAGGCCAAGCTGCAGGAGAAGACTCAGCTCCTGGTTCAGGTTAGTCAGCAGGAGACAATTCAATTCAAATCACAACAAGAGTTATCTCAGGACACTTTACAGATGGAGTAGGTCTAGACCACACTCTATAATTTCCAAAGACCCAACAGCCCCCAGTCCAGGATTTCGCGGCCTTTTTTTAGATTGTTGCAGCCCAAAATGCCTGATTTCGCGGGAGCTTTTGTAAAAAAGCTGCGATAAAAGTTGCAAGGTCTTTGTATGTTTGTTGCAATGAAGTTGCGAGAGACGGTGAAAGTTGCAAAAAAAGTTCCGATTTATTTTGGTATAGTTCTTTAAAAATAAAAAGGAAACTTGTTTTGGGGAGAATGAAATGACTCTGGGCTGAGATTTCCTAGTAACCAACAAGGCTCAGGATGCTGCAAATGTTGGTAGAATATGAAACTGGCTGGTGGATTTAAGACAAAAAATAATAATTTATTGAATGAATCAAATTTGAACATATGTGTCAGTGGCTTGTTGATCTTCACATTGTTAGTTCATTTCCTAACCTGGCCTGGGACACATTCATACGGTTTGATAAAGCACTTATTGGACTTTAACTTATCATTGCACTTACAATAACGAGAGTAGCTGTCCTCAGTTTAGGTCATCGTGTCTTCTCATCTCCTTTTTCTCCTGCATCCACTGTGTGTGTGTGTGTGTGTGTGTGTGTGTGTGTGTGTGTGTGTGTGTGTGTGTGTGTGTGTGTGTGTGTGTGTGTGTGTGTGCGCAAGCATCAGTCGCGGGGGCTACGGAGCAGTAGCCCCACCGGCTGCAGAGAGCCGACAGCCAGGATTGAAACGGCAGGAACTTCAGCGACTTTTAAATTGTTAAAGTCTACATTGATGTTAAAATGTTTACAGGTTGGCAGGACGGTCTGAAATATCTTGCATGGTCTTTCGCTGTACGTTTTGTTGGTAAATGAGTCACACACACGTCTCGTCTTCATATCAAAAACAAGGAAATGATCAACCCGTTCTCACTCCCGCTTGGTCATTGGCTCTCAGAGTCACATACTGACGTAAAGTCTGGCATGTGGGACTGCTACTTCAACCAATCCCGTTTGAAGTCGCGGTTCCCGGTTATTGGTCAAATTTGCGGAAAAGTTGCGGTGATTGGTCAAAATTGCGAGTCGCACAAAATTCACGGTGATTGGTTGAATTGGCGCGATCACGACATCGCGAAATCCTGGAGGGGCTGGCATTTGGTGCGACAGCGGCAAAGAAAAACTTCCTTTTTACAGGCAGAAACCTCGGACAGAACCTGGCTCTTGGTGGGCGGCCATCTGCCGCTGCTGTTTGGGACACAGAGACACAGATACCGATATACAGATATGGAGAAATAGGATACAGTCAGTACAGCTTTAGTGACCAGATACGATACAATACAACTTTATTGTCAGTTTACACTTAAATTCATTTTGCGTTCCCGAGCAACTCCGCTCAAAAAAAGTAAATCACCTGTTAGAAAGCAAACGTTGGTATTCATAACTTAAAACATGCATGGAGTCAGAATGCTGATGCTGTTAACAAGCTTAAGCATGCTCCTCTTAGTGTCCTATGAAGAAGAGAAGGGACGCCGGACCTGTGAAGTTCTTGTGTCCTACTTGTATTTTGTGCAGTGTCAGGAGGAGTCACAGCAGCAGATCCGTGAGTTTAAAGAGATCATAAAGCAAGTCGAGGAGGATGAGGAGAGGAAGATCCATGACATCCAAATCAAATACGAGAAGAAATTGCACACTGAGAAAGAGATCAACACCAACCTGAAAGGAGAAACTGGTCTCATGACACAAAAGGTGAGCACAGCTCCTGTCTGCTTCTTTTTTTCATCTGCAGGAAAAACATTTCTTTCGGTTTCTTCCTCCCTCTCTGTCTCTCGTGTAATCTTGTGTCTTCTTCCTTGTTGGTGGCTGATTTGTGTGATCCCAGTTCTACAGCCTGCAGAGACAGATCGATGACCGATGCTCGGATATAAACAAGCTGAAGCAGGAGCGCCAGAGGCTGCTGGGGTTGATCCGCTCCCTGGAGAGCGACATCGAGGACCTGAAGCGGCAGATCTCAGGACACGAAAAGACCAACCAGGACAAGGTGGCATCACCATTTTGGATTAAAATTAGAGCCCGACCTATAAAGGACTGTTAAGGCCGATATCGATACAAATATTTGGTGATTTAAAAATCCGATATATCGGCCTATATACGTGTATTTAAGAATAAAAAAATCCAGAAACGCGTAACAAAACATAAATAACTACAAGTAACTAATGTTAGGGAAATCTCTGAGTCCTCACTGAAATAATATAAAGCATGTTTAAAAATACTTTTTATTGTGACAACAGAACCTCAAAATATATTAAAGTTCTGATAAATAAAATGTATAAAAATACAAACTTAAGATATGTCCTGCTGCAGAGTCATGACAATATTAGATATTAAAAATTATTTTAAAAAAGTAAGTAAACACAGAAAAAGTTTTTATTTTTTTTATTTTCTAAAACTAAATTCCTTGACACATGCAGGATAAGACCATCTCCGGCTTGAAGAAGAAGAACCAGGAACTGGAGAAGTTGAAGTTTGTTCTGGATTTCCAGTTAAACGAGTTGAAGAAACAGACTGAGCCTCAACAAGATGACATCACTGAGAAGAAGGAGCGGATCCATCAGGTGTGTGTGTGTGTGTGTGTGTGTGTGTGTGTGTGTGTGTGTGTGAGATTTCATTCAAACATTTACTGAAACAACGAACACTTAAACAACTTTGATTAGTTATGTGTCCATAGAAAATATTCACATTTAAGAAGCTGGAATCAGAAGTTTTACTTTCCATAAAAAAATGACTCAAACCAATTAATCGATTATCAAAATAGTTGGCGTTTAAAAGGAGAATTCCGGTCGATTTCAACCCATAGCTCTGTTGTTTGTTGTCACGTGGTGCTGTCAGTAGCGAGAAAAACGAAAATAATCGGTGTTGCCTACACAGGGTTATCCTCCTGCTAGCGTTAGCACCCAGGAGGCTTAAAGTTTTAAACGTGCTTTTAGCCTCTTAACATGTTCAAGATGTCATTACAAGTGCCTACCCATGTGAAGTGATTCCTTCTGAGTGAACACAGTGAATCTGACTGCAGTAGATGTGAAAGAAATGCATGAAAGTCGTGCTAATTCAGCTCTGTTTAGTTCTGGTGTTGAGACGGCAAGACGAGTGCTTAGGGACCGTCTACAAAGTACAACACCGAAAAGAGATACAAAAATATTTTCAAAAATAGGCATATGCTTATTTTTTTTTAAAGGTAAGTGCTGTAGTACAACTAACAGGATACAAGTTATAATTGAGGTACACTACCTTATTTAATCATTAAATTAATACATATTTTAGTTGTATCTTTTTTCAGTGTTGTACTTTGTAGACGGTCCCTAAGCACTCGTCTTGCCGTCTCAAACAGAGCTGAATTAGCACGACTTTTAAGCATTTCTTTCACATCTACTGCAGTCAGATGCACTATACACTGAACTGCTTGGGCACATGTCGCTGACTTGTCAACATAAACCATCTCTGCAGTGTTGACAGGAGCGATTTGCTGTTTTTTCCCTGTTTGACAGCTGGAGGAGGAGCTGGTGCAAATCGACCAAAGCAACACTCAGCTGAAGCTCGCCGTCTCCGACCTGAGGCTCAAACTGAGGACCAGAGACAAGGAGATGCATAAGGAGATGCAGAAAGTGAGCACATAACTAACACTTGGTTTCTATTAGCATTACATGTATCGTCATGTAATCCTTGCTTACGTGCTGCTTTTCCAGCTTTATTACATTTTGAAGCTAGTAACAGCTGTTTTATATGATATTGTCAAATGTTGACTGGAGTTTCTCTCCTCTCGTGGAACTAAGAGGCAGATGTGTGGCAGACGTTCACATTAAACTAAACTCTAATAGGTGTTTGATTTGAATTTGGACACTCTCACAGTTAAAACATTTCTCAGGCACAACAGGATCTGCCATAATTACACTTGTGCACTCCATAACCTTCCGCTGCTGTAGCCTATTCTTTCAGTTGCAACTGGCAGTGGTAAGCGATCGTGGGAGCAAATAAAAAAGAAATATAAAAACACAGACTAATTCAAAACCGATGTGTCGCATTGGCAACATACGGCTCAAGAAGCTGACAAAGATACATAACTCCCTCCGCTGAAAACCTATATCTTTCATAAAGATACCAATCATCAGGGAATGCCAACAGGTTTTGTTGGTCTCTAAATTTTCTAGCTTTTCTGAGCGCACCTCTCTCTCTCCGCGCAACGAGCTCCACCGGATCTTCTAAGAACAGTGACGCCGTTATCAATCGAGTGTTGATCGGTCGGTAGGCGGTGCTTTTATATCGGTTGATCTCTAATCTCAAACATGTGGTGTTCAGTAGTCTGACTTTGCCAGACCCTCCTCCAAAGTGCGCTGAAGGAGGGTCTGGCTAGTCCACACAGCATTTCGGGATGGGAGAATAACGTGCTCTGGTTTATTGGCATTTCTTTAAACCAATCACAATCATCATGGGCGGGGCTAAACTCTGCACGGAGCCGCTGTAAAATGGTGAGAAAGAGAAAACTCAGATTGGACAGATATGGCGTTTTTTTTTCATTACGTGGTACCTGCTTGACTCGACCGCGGTGCCTCATGCCTGAAGTGAGCGTGGCTGGTCGTCACAGCGATGCCGCAGGAAACTGCCATGACCTAACGTGACACACACGCAGAACGTTGAAGGTGAGTTGTTTTTTTACTCTCGGCATGTGGCTGTTGCCACAGACGGACGGAATTGGAAAAGACACGCATCCAGCGGAATTTCCTGCCGCACCGGAGCAATCGTGGAAGTGGAACGTGAAGGATCTAGACCAGGTGTTCAGCATAAGTTACCCTGGCGATGTAACCCGGTAACAAGTGACCCACCGACCGTCGTGATACACAAAACCCTGGGTTGAACCTGAAGTTACCTTGGTAACCCCAAATCTTGCTTTGTAGTACCAGCCTCTGGAAAAGCACAGTGTAAATAAATAACATCAATGATGGCTCCATGCGTTAACTTGCAAAGTAACAGAAAATGGGAATATTGATCTAGAAAGTCTGTAACTTTAGAAGATGCTCACTTTATTTATTTCAAACTCAGACTGCTGAAGCCTCATATTAACTTTAGAACTTATGGATGCACCTCTTTGCTTCCCGTAAGGACAGCAGGAACAAAATTATATCAACTAATAACCCTTTTCTTGTACATATGGGCATAAGCTAGTATCACGGCATGACCAACCCTGGGAGACTTGACTACTCTCGTTACGTCTAGGAAGATAATAAAGCTTTTACTCTCGCTGGACCGCCAGACTGGAGTTAAGGATTAGAGGCCTTACCTTCGTCGTGGCCGGTTGGCGTTCCACTCTTCTCTTCGGGGAAAGCGCTATCTTCGTTTCGGTGTGAATTGTTATCACCGAGCTGTTCCCGCTGGATTATGACATGACAATAGATGTGAAAAAGTGTGAATCTTTGATTTCTTCTCTGTGGACAGGTGAAGGATTTGGAGACGCATCTTCAGCGGCTCAAGTCCGACCTCCATAACTGCGTTGGCTTCATCCAGGAGCCGAGGAAACTGAAGGACAGCGTGCAGATGATCTACGCCCGCTACGTACCGCAGACCGACGGGGTGAGTGGTTCATAGGGGGACTGCCCATTGTTCCGACCTCTCAATAACCCGAAAAATTCCCTTTGGTGGCGAAATAATGAATCCCACTATGGCCACCCCAAGACCCGCCCTACGAAGCAGCTCGATTGGTTGGAGTTAGGCCTTTGACCTCGAGTGGTTAAGGTTAGGATAGCCGATTGGCCAGGGGATAGGACCTGTACAAATGGGGTTACGTTACCTTGCGTAAGCATGGACGCCTGGAAGGGCGGGTCTTGGCGTGGCCATGGTGGGATTCGTAATGGGCTGTAGGACCAAAGGGAATTTTTCGGGTTATTAAGAGAGGAGACACACCAGCCCTATAATCGGCCGTCGGACAGTCTGGCGAGGTCGGTGACTAGTCTGTTCGGAGTGTCCCGTGCCGTCGGCCGTCTGAGGAGCCGTCGGCCTTCATTTGGGCCGACGGGCTCGTTGAGATTGCATTCTCAACGAGCCGGCATGACAATCTGGCTGTGAATTTCCGGACAAAAAAGAACCATGTGACGTGTTCGTCCAATCAGCTGCCAGTTTTTATTTTCTGGGAAATAATCAGACTGTTAATGGAAACAATACAGAGCAGCGCCGCCTGCTGCTATGGAGACGTATTACGTGCAGAGCGTACGCTCAAGTCTGTGTCTTCTGAGGCATTTTTTGGACCTCGGGGACCCGACTGATCAGTCCGACTGCCTTTTCTGCCGACGGTCGGCCGTCTGGTTGGTGTGTCAGGGCCTTAAGAGGTCGGAACAATGGAGCGTCGGAGAAATGACATGGCACCGTTCATATAGAGTAGTCGTTCCTTTCGAGCAGACTGGGAACGGAGCGTTCATCGCACCAACAATCGAACACTGTAAGAGTGCAGGGTTTAATTCCAGTCGAGTTTTATTTAAAGTTGTAATTTACACACTGTAAGAAATGCGGGCAGTATGCAAACCAGGGGCATGTGGTGTTTCCAAGGCGGAGAAAAGCAGTGTGGATGAAGATGTTCAGAGGGAATTCGGTCGCCACCGTGATCACCTGGAGAGGACGGTTAATAGTCTCAAGACTCGACTGGCCAAATCTGCTGAGGAGCATGAGAAAGTCTACGTCAAGATCATGAAGGTAAATCAGAAAACAGAGAATTCTTCTGACCAATCATTAGGGGTTCAAGTAGAGCTCAATTAGCTGTCAACTAATACATTAATCCCCAACTATTTTGATAATTCATTAATCCGTTTGGTACCAGAAGTTGTCTTGGTCATGACAACTTGACATTAACCAGGATGACATTATGTCAAGTTGTCATAATCAAGACAACCCAAACAATGTCAACTAGTCATGACAAAAACCAAATGACACTTAATGACAGAAGTCATAAACGTTTGACTTGTTTATAACGTTTACGACACGTTCGTGACAGTGTCTCGTCACGATTAATGATACCTTCAAGTAAAGTGTTACCACCCGTTTAAGTCATTTTTTATGAAGGGGAAAAAAAAGTTCCTAAATGTGAATATTGTTCTAGCGTCTTCTCTCCTCTGTGACAGTGAACTGAATATCTCTGAGTTGTGGATAAAACAAGACATTTGAGGACGTCATTTTGGGCTTTTTGGGAAACACTGATCCCCGTTTCAAATGACATTTGATAGACCAAAACAACTGATTGATTAATGGAGCAAATAATCTACAATGAAAATAATCGTTAATCGTTGCAGCCCTAGATCTAAGTCCTATGTTTCTTATTAGAATTATTAAAATAATTTGAGTGCAATGCTCATGGCATTCAGTATTTCTTCTTCCTGTGCCTGAGTACTGTTGCGTTTTTCTTGAATTTCTGAGGAAGGAGTGAGGCTTGGTCCGAATGAAGATTTAACAAAAAAGATTTAATTAACAAAATGATGAAATGACATGACAAAAACAAGTTTAACGCAGCAGCGGACTAAAAAGATGCTTCTCCCTACTGGAGTCACATTAAAAGGTGCAGTAGGTAAGACTTATAAACTAACTTTCTGTCATATCTGCTGAAACTGACCCTATGTTCCAGTAGAACTACATGAAGCAGGTCATTTAAAACAAATCCAGCTCCTCTGGCTCCACCTACAGCCTGTAGTGGGAATTGCAAAAATCCACCACTCCCTGTTCAGAGGCACCAATCAGGGCCAGGGGGGGGGTGTCTACCTGTTCAGATGCACCAATCAGGGCCAGGGGGGTGTGTCTAACTGTTCAGATACACCAATCAGGGCCAGGGGGGGGGTGTCTAACTGTTCAGATACACCAATCAGGGCCAGGGAGGGGTGTCTAACTGTGTGTCAATCACTGCTCATGCACACACATTCATTCTCTCTTGTGGGGGGAGGGGCTTAGGAGACTGTTTTGGGCTTTAGCAGAAAGGGGGGGGGGGGAAGGACTGAGAAGTTGTCGATGTTAAACATTTTTGGCTAAGTCCTGGATCTTCACAATCCTTCCTACAATCCTTTAATCAGTCCTGAACCACCTCAGTTTCACAATTATATTCCTTTGGAGTTGTGGGCAGTTCCTCTAATGAAAACTCTCCCTATTGGTCAGCTGTCTCCCAAAAGAAGGTGTTATTTCTCAATCCATGTGTTTTGAGGTTACATCCGGTCACAAGATGAAAGGTCCTACAATGTGGGTGTCAATCATTTTCAAACTACAGGAATACACATTCTTTTGCTCCATCTAGTCCGCGCCAGCAGGGCGTCGGCTCCAAGACTGAATGCTAAATGGCAGCCGTGACCTCATTATTCTGTAGAAGCTTGGGATGGTGTGAGGCAGACTGATTAGGTCTAATCAGTATTGATACAATCCTTTGCGCCCAGCTGCAGTGTGCACTGAATGCATCTAAACCAAAAGTACATTGTTAGCAAAACATCAGCATTGTTTTTTAAACTCAACAGTACTCTTACTGAAGACGTGATATTCTAACAGTGACTGTCGTCTGCTCTGCAGGAGAATGTGTCTCTGATTACTGAAATCAATGAACTGCGGAAGGAGCTGCGTTTGGTGAGGACTCAGGCCAAAGATTACAAAGTTCAGCTGGCCACGTTCAAGAAGTCCAACAAGTCCCGTCCTAACTCAGAGAATGGGCCTAAAAGAGGAGACCAAACATGAAGACACCGACTAAGAAAGTAAAGAACACGAGCTCCAGAGAGCTGTGGAAGCCCTGCAACGGGAACCGCTGAGGATTTCCTGCCTGAAGCCCTCATCACAAACAGCAACTTGTTTTAATCACACAACAAAACCAGTCACTTCTTTTCATTTGTTGAGCACCGTAGGAATGAACTCAGGGTATCCCCAGTGTATTGCCTGGTGGCCCAGCGGGCCTAAGCCACCCTCCTGTTGTCCTCGGGTCAAATTTGGCCCGTTTTTAAAGTTTCTATATCAGAAATATAAGTTTCTTTTGACCAAATTGCCCAAAAATAACATGGATGGTTTCATACAAGGCTCTTCACTAGTAAAATTAATGATCAGTTTCAGTTTCTTTCATTACATTTTGGGAGTTTTATTCAATATTATAGCATATTTCTGCTTTTTAAACTGAAAAATGATTTCATAAAAATGAGGTTTATTGACCATGAATTCCAAGAGTAAGTGTGAAACTAGTGTTTATAATTTGGTGTTAGTGGTGTTTAAACTGGTGGGAAAACGCGTTGAAAACTTCAGAAAAAGCGTCAAAAACGGCAAAGTGACAAAAAGTGACAATCAGACAACCAAAGCGACAAAAACGGAACAGAAATATCAAAATAAGCAACAAAAACATCGGAAAAACAACTGAAACTTAACAAAAAGGTCTAAAAAGTGCCGGAAGACTAGAGAAACATGCTAAGAAATGTTGAAACATTATTTATTTTTTAGCTGGAAGGACAACACAAGGGTTAAGACGCTTTAAAGTACAGGAACAGCGGGGGGGGGGGGGGGGGACTACTTAGACGTAGTCGTATTTTTAAATCTCCAGTTACATCATCGTTTGGCCCTATGGAATCTGGGTTCAGCTTTTTTTAAATTCTTAATTTTGTGATTGCGACCATGATGCCGTTATCACAGAAACTACGGGGCTCTACGTTAAAGCTGCCGTCAGGCTGGGACTGGCCCGAGCCGACACCGGCACTTACTCACCAGCAGATACGTGTGCTGCTACATTAGTTCTTACAAAAGTAAGACTTAGTCTTAAAATGTTTGTACACTTTCTGGGGTGATTCTAATTTTTTTTCCATCAAGAAACTAAAACTGCTTATTTTACCACATATTCCCCATGAAGACCTTAAGATGATTACAAATATTTGTATTTATAAAAAAAAAAAAAAAAAAAAATATATATATAATTTTATAGGACTACTAGGGTTAGGGAGTTTTTAAGCAGCAGGTTCACTCATGGCTGATCACAGAACTAATGATTTACAATCTGTGGGCCACAGTAGTGCAGCAATGTTAACATATGGCTATGGTCTGGCCATTTTTTAATACAAGGAGATCATATTTGCTCATTCTGAAGCATGGAAAAGGGAAAGTACGGAAGCTACACAGTCTGGACTGATCAAATTTATTCACTGATATACAACTTTTTAATACATTTTAAATAGGTCAAAAAAAGGCAACAAAAAGGTTAGAAGAATAGAAACACATAACAGTAATACCACACAGTAATGTAACGATTATAAAATGTAAAAATGATCCATTTAAAAGGATGCAGACATCTTGGTGACAGCTTGTATCAGGTCCACGGTGTCCACGTCAATCCTCCGGTGCAGCTCGATCATTGAGGTTGACAGGTTGTCGTACACAGCCTGGACACAGTCAAGTGTTCAGGTTACTCTCTCAATGAGCACCTTGGTACATTTGGCTTGTCAAAAGATGTCATGTACAGTTAGTTCTAAAGCTGGTTTGTAATGTATGTCATTTTAATCATGAAATTAACGCGATTTATGAAATAGACTTGGTCGGCATTACTGGGAACGTCCACTAAAACGATATTTCCGTATATGGCTGAAGAGCTTTTTGCTGACTTTAGTAGGACTTTGTCAACCGAAGTTGAAACGCAGCAAAAAAAGTGACATAAAACGTCTGAGAAAGCCATAAAAAAAGTTGGGAAAAGCAACAAAAATGATGAAAAAAAGTGACGTGCAATAATACAGTCGAAGATATTTGACTATATGTATTTAAAAGCACATCAATAAACTATACACGTCTGGCCCTTTTGTGAAAATGAGTTTGACACGCCTGTTCTAAAACGTGGCCTATATAGAGTCCAGTGTGAACTGACCCGCATGACCAAAAGACCAATACCGATGACATCAGACGCAGCACGCTGCTGCACTGAAGTTAGGGAGGTGATGGAGGAAGTCAGCATTTTCACTTTTATTTCAAAATGTTTGTGTAATGGCAGCTTGAAACACGGACCAAGGAGTCTAACGTGCGCGCAAGTCAGAGGGTCGCCCCATGGCGCAATGAAAGTGAGGGCCGGCGCACGCCCGCTGAGGTGGGATCCCGGTCCCTTGGGGTCGGGCGCACCACCGGCCCGTCTCGCCTGCACTGTCGGGGAGGTGGAGCGCGTGCGATAGGACCCGAAAGTTGGTGAACTATGCCTGGGCAGGGCGAAGCCAGGGGAAACTCTGCTGGAGGCCCGTAGCGGTCCCGACGTGCAAATCGGTCGTCCGGTCACACAGACCTCTGTAGGGAATTTGCAGCCATAACCTCACAAAAGGCCAAAATAGCCAGTTTGTCTCTCTTTCTCTTCATTCTTCTCCTCCTCAGCACCTGCTCATTAACGTTACAGCTGCCATTAGCGAGAATGCTGACTTCCTCCATAACCTCACACACTGGAATCTGATACACTCCACATTTTAAAAGGTAATGGGAACAGACAAACAAACAAATCTGAATTAAGCATTAAGGTGTCCGAGTCTGGAATATGGAAAAATCTTCAATACATTTCAATTCATGTTTGTCTCGAAGCGTGCATGAAAACCGTAAGACAGCCGGAGCTGGTCTTACCTGAGCTTTCTCCGTCTCTTTGCTGCAGACGTCTCTCAGGCTCTGGATCTTGGCCTTCAGCTGCTGCGTCTCTCTGGAGATCTCCTGGATTCTGTCGGCCATCTCCTCGCGCTTCTGATGGATTTGGTTATAGTCCCTGGAGAACCGTTTCACGTTGGGGGTTTTAAACTTTCCGTTTACAGAACACGGTTTTCAAATCAAATCACATTTACAACTAGGGCTGGGACGATATGCTTCTGTCCCGATTCCATTCTTTCACAACACATTGGTGCCGGTTCGATTTGTATTGCGATTCTAGAAGTATTGCGACTCGATAGTACCGAGTATTTCTTTTCCTTCTTTAACAAAAACAACAATTGCAATAATACACTTCTAGAGAGAATATATCATGAGACATTTCTAAAAACGGATTGTTTTCTAAGAAGAATGAACATCACATGTCAGTCAGTCT
>CM042319.1:3124435-3181935 GCA_023566125.1 Zingel zingel | reverse complement strand
CAGGGAGGTGTGTTCAGGTGCATTCAGGGCGTGATGGTCTTACAGGGAGGTGTGTTCAGGTGCATTCTGGGCGTGCTGGTCTTACAGGGAGGTGTGTTCAGGTGCATTCTGGGCGTGCTGGTCTTACAGGGAGGTGTGTTCAGGTGCATTCTAGGCGTGCTGGTCTTACAGGGAGGTGTGTTCAGGTGCATTCTGGGCGTGCTGGTCTTACAGGGAGGTGTGTTCAGGTGCATTCTGGGTGTATTGCTATCTTGAGGCAGCGGGAAGTGATGGCACCATTGACCAACAAAAACCTGGTCTAAAGTCAATAACGCAGCATTTCATTGTTATTTTAACAGAGCATTAGTAAAATGCTCTGAGGCTCGTGCACAGCGCGCGCACACTATGCTTGTTACACACACAGGGACGCACAGCAGCACACACACATACAGATTACAAATAAAAATATTACGGTGCAATTCCTCCATCATAACAGCAATGCTCCAAGGTCCAAACGTGCCTGGCTTTTAAAGGGAATGAGAGATGATCTCTGATTGGTTGATTGCATGTTACGCCCAAAACACACCTCTGATTAATGAAGACACTAAGTACAACCCTTTAGAAACATGCAGCCGGCACACGGACCGGCTTTTCTGTCGTCAAACTAGCAAAAGTGGATTTGGTCACGCCCTAAACACACCTGCACCAGGCGCTTCACGCCGTGCGCTTAGATCGTTAAAATAGGGCCCAAAGTGTTTTTAGCCCAGAGGGCATCATGTGACGGCCCGGGAGTTGCTATTCCACCATTTGGCCACTACGTTCAATTTGCTTTAAAGCCCGGCGTACTTCCTGGAGGCCTGGTGTTAGCCTCCCGCTAACCCCATCCATCATCACTACACCTGTGTGGACCAATGTAACATACATATTTGGCCTGCTTCTCCAAGATAATGTTCATCCTCTGCTTCCTGAAGTGGAGAAAGTTCATGATGGCACTTAGAATAGTCAGAGTCTTCTGTTTTTCTGGAAAGGAAAAACAAGACCACCATCCTGGGTTATCTGGCATCTCGTTATCAGATATATGAGATATGGTTTCAGAAAAACTCAAAAACACATACTTACTTGGAGCTAGAAGGTCATTCAGTGAAAAATCGTACACCAAGCACATTGGCAGAAACTGCTGCCTAAAATAGATCACACACAGTTACGTATGTTAAAAATATATATGCACAATACACGCTGTAGCCTTTCAGGTACTGAACTAAGAATAACAAGAACAGCTGTGTGCTCTTTTCAGGGGAGTCTAGGGATGTAACCATATACTCAACTTACGATTCAGGATCTTTTTTAACAGAATGAGCTGCAGACAAATGAAAATAATTCCTTCTTTCTATAAATTGTGCCAAACAACGGATGTGTCCTCTTATCAAAAGTGCAAGTGAAATTGTATTTTATCTTAAATAACGAAAAATGTACCTGATGAAGGTCTAAGACTGAAACGTATTTTTCTAAATAGATTATTGCTTGCGTAATGGTCAGTGTGCGGGACTTTCTCTAAGTTTTTGATCATATCCTACAAAAACATCTTACATCTTAAATAAAAAAAAAATGAATAAAAAATGAATCACACAAATAACTAAATAAATTAATCTCTTGAAATAAAGAAACTAAGACGATGTAGTGACGTGTGACGTCAAACAAGCAAAATCAAAAGTGGATTAATCCCTCCGCCGTGTAAAAATTGCATGAACATGCAGGAAAACCGTCACAACTCGGACTCGAACCCTGCTCCTTCTGCGTCGAGGAATAAACCTCTGCGTACGTGCGCCGGCTCTACCAACTGAGCTAACCGGCCACATTTATGTTGCTTTTTAACTGAATAACGATGCATCATTACATCCTTATTTGAGTCTATTTGGTTTGCTAATATATCTAAATAAATGATATGCATAAACGTGTTATCAGCGATCATCCTATCTTTCATTCTGTGGCAGTCGGTTCATACCGCGTTACATCCAAGAGAGAGAGAGAGAGAGAGAGAGAGAGAGAGAGAGAGAGAGAGAGAGAGAGAGAGAGAGAGAGAGAGAGAGAGAACTCACATGCGCATGTAGACGCTAGTGATAGCAGTGGCCCCCTCATGATATAATGGGTTCTGAATGTTCTCCAGAAGTGGAACCTGAGGGGAAAACCAAAAAGATTTTCAACTGCAAGGTTTCCTCATAGAGGTATGTGTGTGTTACTGCACAATATAAATATAAATGAAATATAAATGTGTGGTAATAACTTATTTATTACAAGATGTAGAAATGTGGTATAATATATTTAGGGATGCATAATTAATTGAATTTTAATCACGATCACGATTTTGGCTTCCCACGATCAAATTCACGTGAACGAGCGATATTTAAAATGCTTCATTCCGTATGTATACATGTATATGGATTGTACATATAATATAGCAAATTGTATATAGTTGGATGGGAGCGTACGACAGTACTAAGGGTCAGGAAGGGAAGTTAATTAATAAACATGAATTACTGAGCTGTGGAGAAGGGGTAGGATTAAATGAGTGTATACTTCGTTCTTCTCCTTTTCAGGCATGTATGTGCTGGGTTTTTTATGTCTGAAATAAATGTCTTCATTCATTCATTCACATCATTCCCTACATAAACATAAGGTATGGAACGGGACATTATTATAATGCCAAACAAAAAGGAATACACAGTTTAACTTGGAACCTATAGTGAAATCAAGAGTTCCTTCGTAAACTGGTAAACAGGCTCAATGTTAGCCTCTTTCCGACCAAGTAGTTCAAGGAACGTAGTTATAGGAACAGTCCACTTCTAAACAGTTCTACTAACTACTCTCCCCAAAAAACGTTTTTTTCCATTTGCATTCGCACTGGCCAAGTGGCCATAGGAACTGGTGGGAGCAGGGTAGGAGGGGTAAGGGAGTGACGTACGCACGGCAATGGTCTTTATAGGAGTTCATAACGGAGTTCGAACGGCGGCGTTTAAAGACCAGGCTGGAGTACTTAACAGAGAAACCCAGAAGACGAAGGCTCCAGCGTAATATGATCCTAATTAATATGCTGGAAGAAGATAGAAGAGCAGAGCGCAACAGGCAAACAAAACGATGGGTAAGATTAACTAGCATTAACAATTAGCTGGTTGAATGCGTGATGATTATTTTTGTCTTATGAGTTAGCATACGAAGGCGAACTGCAACAGACAGTGAAGAATATGTACGGTTTGCGTTTCAGACGTTGCTAGGTCACTAACGGAAAAGGGAACAGACCGTGCCCTGAAGTAGGAGCTGAAAGAGTTACAGGAACTGTGGTCAGAGGAACTTAATAATCCCCAAATTGGTCCAGTAGGAACACGAGAAAAAAAAGGGTTCTAGGAACGTTATGTTCCAGAAACGGCAAAAATCCCTCCGGTCAGAAAGCGGCTAATGTTACCTGTCAAATGCACTACTTACCATGGAGTGACACTCGGGTCTGAAACGATACAGGAGATGCAACACTCTCATGTACAACGTCTGAACTGTCTCTGGCTGTAAGAGAGAACTGGATTAGATTCAACTTGATTGTCATTTAGCAGAGTACAGGTACAGAGCCAATGAAATGCAGTTGACATCCAACCAGAAGTGCAAAAGAATTAAATACCAAAGTGCAGGTTGAGTACAGTATTCTGTGCAGTTATTAGGGATGCACCGATCCCACTTTTTCAGTCCCGATACCGATGCCTGGGCTTTGTGTATCTGTCGATACCCGTTCCTAACTAAACATTATTTTCCTAACTAAGACAAAATAACATAGATGTAATGTATTTAATTCTTATTTGTACACTTAACTCTTCCAGCATGCGACACACGTGCGACAGAGGGGGAAAAAACTAACAAAACTGGATCGTGGATCAGAGCTGGGCAATATGTCGATATCGTGATATGAGACTAGATATTGTCTTAGATTTTCCATCTTCGTCCGCTTAATGTTGCTCGGGAAAGGGAAGTTTGGGGTCCCCTGCTGGAGCTGCTACCCGATACCGGATAAGCGGACGAAGCAGTCTTAGAATTTGGATATCGTAATATGGCATAAATGGTAGCTTTTCCTGGTTTTAAAGGCTGCATTACAGCAAAGTTATGCCATTTTCTGAACTTACCAGACTGTTGTAACTGTTATATTATTTGCCTTTACCTATTATTAGTCATTATATCCATATTACTGATGATTGTTTATCAAAAATCTCATTGTGTAAATATTTTGTGAAAGCACCATTAGTCAACACTACAATATCGTTGTGGTATTGATATTGAGGTATTTGGTCAAAAATATCGTAATATTTGATTTTCTCCATATCGCCCAGCCCTACTGTGGATCTGGTAATTTTTCCGATCCCTGATCCAGCTATTTTGTCAATATCGGGACCGATATCCGACCTTAATATTGGATCGGTGCACCCCTAGCAGTTATGTAGACGATAGAGATTAATTATGTACACCAGTGTATAGTTAGATAAATACAGGTTCTCCAGATTACATGTCTACAGTGACAGATAAGGAGTATAGAGGGTTAGTGACAATAAAGGCCGTTACACACCGACCAGACGGCCGACCCTCAGCAGTAAGCCAGTGTGACTGATCAGTCTCCCCGAGTTGGTCCAAAAAGTTCCTCAGAACACACCGAAGAGACGAGACGTAATACATCTCCATTACAGCAGGCGGCGCTAATCTGTATTGTCGCCCAAAAAATTAAAACCGGCAGCTGATTGGACGAACGCGTCACGTGGGTCTGGCTGCTGCTTCCGGATTTTGGATTTTTCAAACGGCCATTAATGGCGACTCAATCAGAATACGATCTCATATTTTACTTAAATAGTTCACCGTAACGTGTTCCTGAGAACATGTTAAGAGAGAAATAGGCCGTGCAGTCGCTGAATCTGTCTTCATTTCAGATCAACAAAGGTCAGTTTAAAAGATTTTCGTCAGATTTTGAGAGACTCTAGTCACGCTCATCACGCTCGCCATTTCCGGGTGAGTCCTGACTGCCCTGTCTCCGACTGAGCATGTCAGGGCGGCCAAAATGAAGGCCGACGGCTCCTCCGATGGACGACGGCATGGAACACATCGAACAGACTCGAGTCACCGACCTCGCCAGACTGCGCAACGGCCGATTATCGGCCCGGTGTGTAGCGGCAATTAGTGACATTCATTAGTTTATAGAGGACTAGTCTGGCATTGCCAGACCTATCTCCACACATACCACGAGATTGTACTGTACCGTTATTTTTATGGTTAGCCCTCGAGTTGTCCTCCTGGGTCAACATTTTTGACGTTTTTGTCACTTATTGACGTTTTCTGCACTTTCTTTCCATTACCACCAGTATATACACAACTAACACCAACTTATTACTAGTTCTATGTTTCTTTTTTGGGAATTCCTGGTCAATGAACATTATTCATATGAAATTATCTAATTATTGTGTTAGAAAAAAGCTGAAATAATGAATAATTTTGAATATTTAAGATCAGAGGAACGTATGTTGATGGATAACAGCAGATATGTCATAGTTTAGTCATGATAATGCTGTAAAATTAAATAAAACACCCCAAATCAGTGATCTGATCTTTAACTTAAATGCAAATGGCATTGTATGCAACCATCAATGTTATTTGTGGGTAATTTGGTTGAAAGAAACCCATATTTCTGATATAGAAACTTTGAAAACGGGTCAAATTTGAATATCTGATTAAATGTGACCCATCCTTTACGTGCTAATTGCTATGTGTATGAACTTTAAGAAAAGGACCTTTGCATACTGTGTTTTCAAGAGAATTAGTTATTGTTTGACAGCAGGTTAATGGCCATTTTATTTTTAAAATGTAAATTCAAGGATGCACACACACTACCGGTCAAAAGTTTGGGGTCATTAGAAATGTCCATTCCACTCCATTACAGACAGAATACCAGCTGAGATCAGCTGCATTGTTTTTTTAACCAGGGCAGCCGTTTTCAGATTACATTATGTGCTGTAAAAATTGCAAAAGGGTCCTCTCAGTTAGCCTTCTACAATTATATCAGATTAGTAAACAGAATGGGCCTTTGGATGAATGGTTGCAGATAATGGGCAATGTAGATATTGCCCATTATCTGTTGAGAATAGGCCTGCACGATAAATCGTGAAATCTCGAGCGATCTCGAGTCACCCCTGTTCGTTAATTTCTGGACATTGCTAAGTGAGCCCAAACTTTTGACCGGTAGTGTATATCCAAACTTTACTGTAAGGGCACACTATTGACATCTTTCTTTGTATTTCTGTAGTAATGTGTGCGTGGATGTCATATGTCAGTGTGCCTATGTGTATGTATGTATGTTGTGTATAACCTATTGGACACCTTAATTTCCTTCGGCATAAATAAAGTATTTCTATCTATCTATCTATCTATCTATCTATCTATCTATCTATCTATTTATCTAGATAGATAGATAGATAGATAGATAGATAGATAGCTAGCTAGCTAGCTAGCTAGCTAGCTAGCTAGCTAGCTAGCTAGCTATCTATTTATCTAGATAGATAGCTAGCTAGCTATCTATCTAGCTATCTATGTATCTAGATAGATACATACATAGATAGATAGATAGATAGATAGATAGATAGATAGATAGATAGATAGATATCTATCTACATGTGATGCGCTAAGCTAACGTTAGACAGATAAGTTACAACATGTCTGGGATTTACTCCTCAGTTCGGTCTGTCGCACCATTACAATTTTAATTTAGCTAACTATTAAGTCCAATATATACTTTTGCTACTTTCTGACGAGCCGTTGAAGCGCACTCTTTATGTCGTTATTGTCAAACATGTCCGTGTTTGTCTGCAGACATTAGCAGCAGTGAACGGACGGACGACCGGCCGTTAACGTTAACGTTACCGTTACCTTGGGAACAGGAGTCAGCTCGCTCTTGGTGAAGTGTTTTGCCTCTTGACCAGTCAGAACTTCTGTTCGGTAAAAATTGACTATCGCATCTGCAGTATAGACGGGGAACGTGTTTTCGGTCATTGTCGCAATTTAAGTGCCAGTTGTAAACAGAAAACACAGACGAACTATTTCGATTTCAGCGATAAGACAAAATTGGCGCCTTAAAACGACTTCCTTGTTGATTTCTAGACGGCGCGTCTGATTGGTCAGTTCATACTTCTTCCTCCTTATCGTTTATTGGCGGTTGGTAAACCAACTTAAAGGTACATTACCGCCACCAACTGGACGGGAGTGTGATCGAGAGATACATGCAGCAAACAAATAAAATAAAAATAAAACCTAAATCCTCTTTACTGAATCAATTTCTCTTAGAAACGTAATAATATAGTGATATATCTTGCCGCCTGATTTCCCCAAAAGCCCTGACAGTGAAAAGGTCTCTCTGGGCGTTGTAGTCCTGTAATGAATTAGTAGGCCTACGTGTTCAACAGTTTCTGGCTGGTAACAGTATTCATTTCCAATATAATGTGTGCCTATTTTATGTAATGAATAGTTAAGACTTGTATGGCCAATTCTGAGACGAGTAATGATATTTTCTTCACTACGTTTAAAGCCCACCTCCCTCCCATCACCAACACATCTTTGTGTATATCATAACGATGCCTTCCTGTTTCACTAATGTCCCAATACTCCTGCCATGTTGTTTGTGCATATGTCCTGATGAATGATCTAACTTCTGGGACCTGTAGGTCTACGTAATGTAATCGTAAGTGCTTGTTTGGCCAGAATATCCACCTGCTCATTTCCCTCCACACAGTGCAGCATGGGCAGGAACCAGTGGCGACTTTAGAAAGTGTTTAGGGGGGGCTCCAGCCCCCAAAAAAAGTTAGTTACAGAGGGCAACCAATTACCGGTTCAAAGGCACAGGTTAAATATCCTGTGTCGCTGTCGCCAATACAATGCACCTGTAACCCCATTATTTATTTATTTATTGTTTACACCTCATTATAATTTCATTGGATTCTGGTTCTCGATAAAGGGACTTTCATAGTTTTTTCATATGTTCAATATTTTGCATCTATCCTCTGTTATAATAATAAATACATATATTCATTGTCCTTACCCCAAGTGAAGGAGTTCAAGTACCTTGGGGTCTTGTTCGCGAGTGAGGGGACAATGGAGCGGGAGATTGGCCGGAGAATCGGCGGAGCGGGTGCGGTATTACAGTCAATTTATCGCACCGTTGTGATGAAAAGAGAGCTGAGCCAGAAGGCAAAGCTCTCAATCTACCGGTCAGTTTTCTTTCCTACCCTCACCTATGGTCATGAAGGCTGGGTCATGACCGAAAGAACAAGAACCAGGGTACAAGCGGCCGAAATGGGTTTCCTCAGGAGGGGGGCTGGCGTCTCCCTTAGAGATAGGGTGAGAAGCTCAGTCATCCGTGAGGAGCTCGGAGTAGAGGCGCTGCTCCTTCGCGTCCAAAGGAGCCAGTTGAAGTGGTTCGGGCATCTGGTAAGGATGCCCCCTGGGCGCCTCCCTAGGGAGGTGTTCCAGGCACGTCCAGCTGGGAGGAGGCCTCGGGGAAGACCCAGGACAAGGTGGAGGGACGTCCAGCTGGGAGGAGGCCTCGGGGAAGACCCAGGACTAGGTGGAGGGACGTCCAGCTGGGAGGAGGCCTCGGGGAAGACCCAGGACAAGGTGGAGGGACGTCCAGCTGGGAGGAGGCCTCGGGGAAGACCCAGGACAAGGTGGAGGGATTTATATCTCCAACCTGGCCTGGGACCGCCTCGGGATCCCCCAGTCGGAGCTGGTTAATGTGGCTCGGGAAAGGGAAGTTTGGGATCCCCTGCTGGAGCTGCTACCCCCGCGACCCGATACCGGATAAGCGGACGAAGATGGATGGATGGATATATTCATTGTTATCTAGTGAAATTACTGATTTGATGGGGGGGGTTCACACTTTTGCAATGCACTGTATGGCCCAATCCCAAAATCCGGACACACAGACTCACTGACTTTGGTGCGCCTTCTCGCGACATTCCTAACGGCTTATTGTCCCGATGTCGTATTTCAAAGGGCGTGAGGATTTGAGGACACCCTTACCGAGCCCTTTCCGTGAGTCTGCATCGACAGATAACAGTTTTGGGTAACCCCTTCTCCTCTGTCTATCCACTGTAATGCCAGTAACACTGCCATCAGCAGTACTTTCAGTCAAAAGAAGGCCGTTCAAGTCCAGCTACATGTTCAATCTGCAATGCTGATTAGTCTGGTGGTGGCGAGGACCCTAAACAATACACAACATCACCGCTGTTACAACATCTGGTATCAAACATCTGGAAGAATACGAGTTGTGATGAAGGAATCTATAGACAGCAGCCAGAATGCAGGAACTTCAGGTACGGCAAAGGAAGGACAGTCCCTGCTGACTTCATTAATGTGTTGACTGAGTTCATGGACTGAGGACGGGAGGAGGACTCAGCAGAATCTCAACCAGTGGATTCGGTATTCGGCCGAACCAAAAAAAATCTGGACTGTGGTTGTGTAGTTTTAAGTATTCATATCTATGGGGAAGTTTCAACATATTCTGGGTCCAGGTATCTAAAACAACACATACAATTACACTTGAAGGAACACATATTATTACATATTTTGAATGTAAAGATAGGAATTTATGTAATATTGTAAACCTCTTTATTTTATTAGGTAAATTCCATATTCACAAAGCAACATTTTCCAAAGCAATATGCATGTTTTAAACTATTTCCAAACTGAAATTGACATACTTTGAGTCTCTTAAATTGGTAACGAATAAGAAAGGTATTTTAATATCTGATATCTACTCAAAATGATTTAATTAGGAACTCCTGCCGTCATTATCATGAATGAAGTTTGCAAGTCTGTCACTTCTTTACATGTTCTCTTTTTTATTTGTTTCTGCTTTAATTTACTACTTTCATACTTACTTTCATATTATATTATTTGCACTTATGTATGTTTACGGATTGTGATGACCTGAAAATTGAATTCTAAAAAATAATAATAATAAAAAAAAATAATAATAAAAAAATAATAATAATAATAAATAATAATAAAATAAAATGAAATAAAATAAAAAATAAAAAATAAAAAAATAAATAAAATAAATAAAATAAATAAAATAAATAAAATAAATAAAATAAATAAAATAAATAAAATAAAATAAAATAAAATAAAAATAAAAAACATATTCTGGGTCCGCACTCCGAAGCAGCACGGGGCGCTAGTGTAACACTGCGCGTGTTAAATGTGCACGTGACACAACACGGAACACGGTGTGCTCCTGGAAAGCTGTCAGTCAGTGAGGAGAACTTTGTTTAATGTTACAGTCGAGGCTTACTGTTGGCGATGCCTTTGGACAGAGTACGTAGACTGGGGACTTGCACGTCGGCCAGGTTCGGGGTTTGAGCGCTAATGGCGGTGAACTGGGCCGAGAAGTGGGCCGAGAGGGTCTCCGCTTTCTCCCGCAGTCCGTCTCGCTTCCTCTCCGGGACAACAGCGGAGGCTTTCCTCGCAGAGCTGCTCCGGGAGCTCCGAGATGACAAAGCCAGTTACAGTGTCAAGGTACAAAATACAAATACAAATCTAATCTCAAAGTAGCCTACAATATGTTTATTCCCGCATATTATATATGGCATGTGTTGTATTGTGATGTTATTCTTGTAATATTAGGCTATAACTTTCTTTTTCTCAAAATGTTATAAGAACAATTTTAAAATGCTTGCAGATCAGCAATATTCAGATATTTGACAATATTTTTTCACATGAAAAACAATGTGTTGGCTCAGCCACCACTAAACGACATGAACTGATCTACAGGAGAATAGATACAGGCGAACACAAATACAGAAGCAAAATGGGGGATTGTCAGACTTTGCAGTCCTGAGTGGAACCCGTGCCAAACAAGGACTGCACCCCCCCTAACACAGGATTGCAAAGGCTGACAAAGACAAACTTTTCAGGACTTTCAGTAGACCTCATACCATGCAGGTATAGCATATTGGTTGATTGTCAACAATGACCGACACTGCCCTCTAGCGGCGCGCTGTCGTACTTCGGCACAACACCGGTCCCCCCTCTGTCATAAGTTCCCCGACCTACAAATACCTATTCGATACGAAAAACTTTAAATTACTGGTATTGTTTAAAGAGATTATTTAGATAATATTAACTCTAGTCTAACCGTCTCCATTCCTCGGAGATATACCAATATTGAGGAAGAGAAATAACCCTTGCTTGGAGGATCCGTTCACGTTTCCTCAGAAGCCAAAGGGTGACTCCCTAAAACTTGGGCTGCGGTCGAACAGCTTTTCTTCTTTCACTATTCACTATATATATATATATATATATATATATATATATATATATATATATATATATAATACCCGATGTGAGTGGAGTGCAGATGTGACAGACTACAGAAGTCTCTCGTTGGCATCGTTAGCAGGTTGTTGGAGGATACTTCAGGCTCTAATCTGCAGCTGACATCAGGGATCATGCCGTGAAAATGTGATACCTTACGCTCAATAATAAATGACTGCTATGTAATGTACCTATATCTCATTATTCTTATTCTCAGCAGCGTCAGTGAGCCAATAAGCACATTTCTTTTACATTGTTCTAGAATAAAGCAGTGGTTCTCAAATGGGGGAACGTGTCCCCCTAGGGGTACTTTGGAGGGCTGCAGGCAGGGGGTACGTGAGATTCTTTGCAAAATGTTTTTAAGGTTACCAGTCTGTTGTACAGGACCATTACGACGGAGCATTAGGGCCACATCAAGGGGGGAAATTAAGGAGGAAGATGTTTTATTTATTTTGCATTTTGAGAATAAAGTCGAGAATGAAGTCAACATGACGAGAATAAAGTTCTTATTTTTTTCCTTTTGATGTGGCCCTAAAGGACCATTGTGCCTCTTCATATAGACTTAATTTTTTTTTCAAAGTATTTTTCTGCTTTTTTCAAAGTTTTTGTCCCTTTTTTTTAAGGTTGTCACTTTTAAAAACATTTTTTTGTCACTTTTGTTGATCTAGTGTTGCATTACTTCTTTCTCTCTGTTTTTTTGCGGAGTTTTTGTTTCTTTTCTGAAGTTTATGTTCCTATTATCGAGCTATTCTTCCTTCCTTCTTCCTCCAAGTTTTTGTCGCCTCTTTCTATCAGCATTGAAATGTTTTCAGTGGCAAGGCTGTTTAGTAAATCTCTCGCTGACCTGTTCCTCTTTATATAGACTTTTTTACGGACCAAGAATGACTCCCGCTGGTCAGGGCTACTTGGAATAACCCTTGTGTTGTCTTCCCTTCAACCTTGAAAAAACACAATTTGTTTTTGCTTTTTCCAATGTTTAAAATTTTAAAATGTTTCTTCTACACATTTTCAGCTCTTATTTCTACGTCCCATATTTTCTGATATAAAACAAAAACTTAAAACGGGTCACTGTGACCCGAGGCCAAATGCAACAATTGAAAGGGGCAACTTTATTGAGAAGAGTTTGAGAATCACTGGACTAAAGCATAGTTTAGGAACTAGTATCAAAGTCATGGTATTGATATCGAAGATTTTTGAATGATACCCAGCCCCAAACATGAACACTGACATGTCCATAACTCTTCCATCCCCCCTCCCCTCCTCAGATCCTCCTGTTGGCCCCCCTGTGTGAGTACCCGACCCTGCTGTGTCCCTCAGACTCGGTGGGTGAGGAGACAGCCCTGGAGCTCATGTCAGTGTTTGACCAGTGTCCTCCCAAGTCGGTCCAGTTTCGGTGTCACCTCCTCCTGGGCCTCACCTCAGTGCTCGTCTGCACCTCCTGCGTGAGCGGCCGCTCCTGTGCGTCTCAAGACTTCCTGGACCTGCTCCTCCAGATAGCCCAGGACACCAGTGATCTCCACAGCGATGGTGCTCTGCGCTCTTTACGGGCCACAGCTTGTGACTGCCTGCAGGAGTTGGAAGCCTGCTCTCCGGGCCTTCTCTCCCAGCGCCTCGAGCTCTTGGGTGGGCTCCGGCAGCGAGAGACATCCCAGCTCCACCAGGCCTACGCGGGACTCCACACTCTGGTGTTGAGAAACGCCGTGTACCAGCTCACCCAGGAGACAGGAGCTGGTGCTGAGCATCTTAAGGCTCTTCTGGGAGGAAATGCATCAGTCGCATGGGAGGCGGAGCTGGACTCGGGCCCGACGCAGGACAAAGACCCAGCTGTACTGTCTTCTCTCATCCTGGGACCCATGGGTACAGTGCCAACCCTCCAGACTGGGCCTGATTGTAAGGAGTTGCGTTCAGTCCTCTCATCCCTCCTGGAGGAGTCCTACCTCCTCACTGCTCCGTGTCAGGCTGCACTGCTGCATAGGCTGACAGAGGTGGTTGCCATGGTGCCTGGTGTCCCTCCCGCCGTATTCAGAGCTCAGCTGCTGCGACTGCTGGGCACGAGCGAGGTTGGTATCAGATGGTTTTACTCACTTGTTGCTGTTTACGAGCATTTTTCTGTGCTGAGGTCTCAAAAGGTAACTTTTTTTATTAACCTATTTTCCTGTTTTTGTGTCTAAGTGACTGACGCGAACAACAATCTTTGAAATTGGTCCAGTATTAAGCTAGATCGCTGCAGTCGGCAGAGTAGAGGGTGACAATTTTTCAGGACTCCCGCGGGTCACGTGATTCCCGCGGGAGTCCCGCGGAACGGGAGTCAATTTCACTGTCGGTAACGTGTTCGGGACGGAATAGAGCGTAGAAATCAACGGGACGGAGCCGGAGATTAAATAAAAAAAAATGAGGCTGCAATGTGGTGAGTGCGCCCAAAGATTGCGAGGCATTTCGTTTTAGGAAAGAGAACCACTTACAACTCACGATACGTTTGTTGATTGGGAATAGCGTGACCAGAGGGAGTCTCAAATAGAAAGTCTACTCAAGCAGCTTTAAGTAAACCTATACAGTTTTGACATAATGTGAATTCATGACACACAGTCAACTCTTCCTCTTCCTCCTCCTCCTCCTCCTCCCAGGTGTGCCTCCTTCACGCCACTCTGCTGATGAAGGGTGCGTTCACAGACAGCCTGTTTAGCGCGGAAGACGAAGCTTTCATCCTCCAGCGGCTGGTCGTGCTCTCCCAGCACCCACTGCTACGCACACCCGAGAAGCTTTTCTACACGGACTGCATCCTGCACTTCCCCGAGAATCGGCCAATCGGCTGCGGCGACGGCGACGAGACCCTCCCCGTGCTGCTGACCCCGCGGCTCGCCTCGGCTCTGGTGCCCACCGTGTTCAATGACAGCGCCACCATGCTGGCCCGCATCAACCTGCTGTCTCTGGTCTACCTGGAGGAGGGAGAGGAAGGGGACGGAGAGGGGGGCAGGGGGCTGGCCTACCTCTACGAACACCTCACCTCGCTGCTGCACATTGTGGAAAACAGAGGCAGCCGAGAGAGCGTTGTCACCTTCTTCAGAGCCGCCTTCCTCTTCCTTTTCTACTTCTGCCACGTGGAGCGCTACTTTCACAGCATGATGGAGAAGCTGAGTACGGTCTACCTCCGCCACACCCACCTGGCGCCACACTTCATCAACCTGGCCGACCGGACCCAGGACAAACTCGCTGAGTCCAACTGGGCTGTGGGGTTCCTGAAGGCTCTCCAGGGAGTCATCACTGAGGCCCCGCTCGCCCAGCTTACCTCACAAGACCTGAGCTGGCACCTCAAGGTGCTGGCTCGAGTGGCAGAGGAAGGAGAGATCCCCCAGCACAGCACGCTCCGCTTCCTGTCCAGCGTCATCACTCCGTCGTCCTCGTCCCTGTGCGCGATTGGCAACTGGCGTCTGGGGAACAGCCTGCTGGCGGTCTGTCGCCGCCTCCTCGTCCACCCGAGCCTGGACTCGCTGCTCATGCCTCTGGCCGACATCCTGCAGCATCTCGCCTGCCGCTACGGAGACACGGACGTCCAGGACCACGCCCGCCTCTACTACACCCTTCTGACCACGCTGTCCAAGGAGAAGCTGGCCGCGGTTTTGGCCCAGGGTTCCACCGAGGGAGGGCGGCAGGTCAAGAAGCGATCGCTGTCGTGCATCATGGTTGAGAGTGAGAGGCTGACGAGCATGCTAACCATTCACCAGACAGAGAAAACGATATTCAGGCTGATTGAGGCCCATTCTGAGCCACGAGAAGGAACGCAAAGTGATAAAGAAAGTGACCTGATCCAGAACGAGACGGAGACCTGCCCAGGAGAGGCCAGCGCAGCACTGGAACTATACAGAGCTCAGTTTGACGTCCCTGGCTTTGCCTCAGATATCACCTTAAACTACCAGCTGACTCATACCGAAGCTGAAGACTCCCGCTTTGACCGGCTCTTCAGCATCCGCGTCCACTTCAACCTCACAGACAACCACTACGAAGAACTGGGTGACATCAGCGTCCCGTGTCTGTTCAGAGAGAGGCCGTCGCCAAACGTCCAGCTGAGGCTGAAGCCCAGACGGCCCTACCCCACCACCCTCCACGCCAGCGCCATCTTCACCACCCAGGACGGCCTCTCCTGGCTCGCCACCCTGCCACACATCCACGTGGCTTTCCAGCAGGCCTTCGCGCCTCTGCCCGCTCCCCCGGCCTGCGGACGACGCGGCAAACTGTGCTTGTTTGACGGTTTATGGGATGAAATCAGCTCCAAAAGCGGAGAGGACCAGGCTGACTGTGCTACCAGCCTGTTCTGCTGCCCGCTGAAGGAGGCAGCTCTGATCGCCTTGGTGGAGGAACACTTCCTCCCTTACCTTTTATCAGATCAGTCCGATAAAGAAGAGTTCAAAGTGCTTTTCTTCCTCCCGCCACAGTCCCACGTGCTGCTGAAGATCAGGTCGGAGGACCCCGTGCGCTTCAACATCGCCACAGATAACTGGCAGCTTCTGCGTTACATAAGTTCTTATCTACTGACAATCACGTCCACGCAGGAAGACGCTGTGACTGACTGACTGGGATGCATCTCACTGGCTCGTTTTAAAGAAATATATATATATATATATATTTATTTAAAAGCAGATTTTTAACAAAGAAATTTTTGTCAGTGCTTTATTAACTCCACAATTGTACTTGAAATGAAATTGCTGAAGACAGTTGATTGAATAAAGTTATTGCACTTTAATTTGCTTGACCTGAAATTAAACAAATGTGTAAAGTATTTTGTAATTTATTTTCCAAATACTGTCGAAACAACCTTCTCAATTCAGTATCAAATCATAACAAGTTATCTCAAGACACTGTACAGATAGTGTAGGTCTAGACCACACTATACTTTACAACGACCCAATTATTCCAGTAATATCGGTTACAGTATAAATAAAAAAAATAGTTGACTTGATGAGTTGCACAGGATCTCACTGATAGATGGCTCAACAGAAGTTGTATTCCCCTCCTAAATAAAAATAAGGCTATACAAAATCATTTTAGAACCTATACATGTAATGACCCGGACACACCGAGCCGATAATCGGCTGTCTGACAGTCTGGCGAGGTCGGTGACTCGAGTGTTCGGTGTGGTCCGTCCGCCTTCGTTTTGGCTGATTTGACATGTATAATGGGCGGGCACTGCCGGCAGTCTGACTCAAATGACCCATCTGATTGGTGGAGAGCTAACCTGGAAACGGGGAGCGGGATGAGCGTGACTAGAGTCTCTCAAAATCAGACAAATCTTTTAAACTGACCTTTGTTGATCTGAAATGAAGACAGATTCAGCAACTGCACAGCCTATTTCTCTCTTAAAATGTTCTCAGGAACACGTTTGGGTGAACTATTTTAGTCCAATATGAGATCGTATTCTAAACAAGCCGCCATGACAGTCTGGCTTTGAATTTCCGGAGAAACCAGACCCACGTGACGCGTTCGTCCAATCAGCTGCCAGTTTTCATTTTTGGGGCGACAAGACAGATTAGCGCCGCCTGCTGTTATGGAGACGTATTACATCTCGTCGCTTTTGTGTGTTCCGAGGCACTTTTTTGACCAATTTGGGGAGACTGATCAGTCCAACTACCTTTTCTGCCAACGTTTGTGTGTCTGGGCCTTAAGGGTTGCAGTAGCTCAGTCCATAGGGAAAACTTCTCACAGGCTAACATGAGTTTGCACCCCTGCATTTAATTGAATAGTTTTATATACTTTACTAACTCCATAGAATAAGCATATCATTTCATTATAGATTTCTACTGACTATTTTACAAAGAACGTGATGCGTTCATCCAATCAGCTGCCGGTTTTCATTTTTGGGGGACAATCCAGATTAGTGCCGCCTGCTGTTATGGAGACTTATTACGTCTCGTCTCTTCGGTGTGTTCTCAGGAACTTTTTGGACCAACTCGGGGACACTGACCAGTCCGACGTTTGGCCGTCGGCTCTGTGTGTCTGGGCCTTTAGGTACACTCAAGTTCTGGTTTTGTTTTTTAAGATTGACATCCTGACGTTGGTTTCACCCTCTCCTGCTGGTCTACAGGTGTAAAGTAACAACAAAGACAGTGAAGAAGAAGACAGTAAGCAAACTATTTTTTTTTAAAGATTATTTTTTTGGTAATTTTTCCACCTTTAATGATAGGAAAGCAATGAAAGGAGGAAGGGGGGGGGGGGGGGGGAGAAGACATGCAGGTCGGACTCAAACCCTGGACCTTCTGCGTCAAGGCATGAACCTCTGTATATGTGCGGCCGCTCTACCGACAGCTATCCTGGCCACACAATAATGAATTTTTTAAGCTATGCAGAAAATGCTTTATCACGCTTTGTTGAGCCTCAAAAGATACACACAATGCATTTTGGTGAAAACACTGAATATAAACATTGTTATGTTGATCCTGGGGGACTAAATGTTGGACAGCTTTGATAAAGGCTAATAAGCAAAACAAAAATTGATAAAAGTGTCCATGCACAGGCTTGCGAGTGTAACCCAATTTGATATTTTCAATTTTAGAAAACCATCCCTAAGGTTGCAACCTGGGGTTGATGCATAGACTGCATATGTGAAGCCAAGACATCTGGATGATCGCTCCCTGGTGGCTGGCTGCAGTAGACGTTGTTAGGATAATTATTTATCAAAGAATGGACAAGAATCACTGAAGTTTTTACTTGCAAGTAAGGAGTCAGTTACACTCACAGTAAAGTACAGAAAGTGACTGAAGATTGTTCACAACAGTGTCTTTTTTAAAAGGAGTTGGGAGTAAAGTTAGTTATTCGGTTCATGCACACTCCTCCACATTACACGCTCTGCCCTCAGGGATACATCCTGTGCTCTTTACAAGGTCACTCCGCTTTCACGATTAACACGACAGACAGAAATACTAAAACAGAAATACTTAAACAGCAGTTTGGATGGAGCAGTCATAAACCCCGCCCCCCTCTGGACATGAACCCAACTTTTTTTTTTTTTAAAAGTGCACGTCAAATACATTTTTTCCCAGAGGTGGTTTCTGTCATTTAAGGTAGTTCTGATCATGCTGATGTTGGTTCAAGTGTAAGTTTTTATTTTATTTTTTGATAAGTGTAGTTTTTATTTGACGCTATAAAAACGGAGCGATACATCGTGATTGACTCACGATTGGCCGGGCGGGTGTATGGGCGGGTATTCAGTACGGCGGCTCCACTGCTCCGATCACTACTGCGCAGACTCTTCCACCAAAATTACAAGATGGTGGCGCCTGTATCTGGGATATTTTGGCTTCAATTTTGTAATGTGGGAGGAAGTGGAGACAGCTGTATACATTCAACATATGCAACTGATGTGTATACAAAGAAAAGCTTGTAGTAATGCAGTGTGCACTCAGCTTTGACATCAGCGATTCCAATCCATGTATGGATTGTTTTCTGTCCAAATGTCCATTAAGACTACAGTTAGCATCCACCATGTGTCCTTTTAAAATGTCAGTCCAGTTCAGCAGTCCGTTAATCAGAGAGGCCCTTGAAGTTGGGTTCTGGGTAAGATGGTAAGGCGTTCTGCTGGCTCAGAAGTTTGTCCATGATGGCCATCTCTGCGTCCCTCTTCTCCACCTCGTCTACAGGAGTCCAGGACATGTCGTGTTGGAGTTTGAATGCCCCGACAAACGTATGAGGGCAACTTGGACCCCATTCCTGTAGGGGAAAAGACAAAGAAAGTATGCTATGGTGAGATGTGCAGCACGTAGTCAGAGGTCAAAGGTTTCGTGTCAAAATGTCTGCAAACACACAACTACCTACCTTAAACAGTTTTTGTTTAGGAGCTGAAATGATTTATTGACTACATGAAATTCATTTTGCTAACGGGTCCATCCAAAGCGACTCACAATAATAGATAGATCCAACCTAGAAATCATAGTGGACGGGCTGGAGTGGATGGGCTTGAGCCATTCACGGCCCGGTACCAGCAGGGTTGACTAAGAGTCGATTGACATTCATCAGAAACTATTTGGATAGTTTCAGCTTCTCAATTTTGAGAATTTTCTTTGATTTGAAGTCAAATGGCAAACTTAGGGTTTTGAACTTTTGGTCAGAGAATAAAAGCTATTTGAATTTACCTTGGCCTTAGATAATAGAAATGTTGGGAACTGGTAAAGAAATACCTAAGACTAATCAAGAAAATAATAATGGATTAAAACAATGACGACATTATAAGTAGTTGCTGTCTAATTTTAAACTTATAAAAGCTAATTAAAGTGCTCATATTATGCTTTTTGGCTTTTCCCCTTACCTTTATTGTTTTTTATATATATATATATATATATATATATATATATATATATATATATATATATATATATATATATATATATATATTATTTTTTTTATGTATTATATGTATTTTTTTGTGCATGTTCTAGGTTTACAAAGTGAAAAAGCCCAAAGTCCCCCCCAAAGGGACTTTCAGAGACAAACGTGCGTCACTTTGTAACACACGTTACGTTGTGTTTCAATATGCACTCATCAAAGTAAGTGTGTGCGTGCGTGCGTGCGTGCGTGCATTGTTTGGAGCATTATCTCCACCTCTTCGTCTGTCCAGACAGAATTGTCAGCTGTTGTCGTTGGTTTGGTGCTACTAGGGAGAGAAGTAGAAGGAAGGATCTACGCAGGCGCGTGGACTTGGTGGTGTTGTGTGGCAGTGCTTCACACCACCACATAGCCGCCTGGTGTGCATACTGCATCACATTTCATACACTTTTACGTCACCATATGCATGCAGATTTCCCCCCCCAAAACGCTCGTCTAAAGGTGGAATAAAAAGTGAGAACGCAACGCCACTTTTGAGTTTTCTCTTCAGATCGTTTCCGTCTAAACATAGCCTTAGTGTCCCTACAGGGTGACATACAGTAACATTAAAGGTCCTATGACATGCTGCTTTTTGGATGCTTTTATATAGGCCTTAGTGGTCCCCTAATACTGTATCTGAAGTCTATTTTATATAGGCCTTGGGAGGGGGGCCTTGTTTCTCTGGGCGGGCAAAGCAGAGAAAGGGGAGGTAACCTTTCCCCTTATGACGTCATAAAGGGAAGATTCCAGATCGGCCCATCTGAGCTTTCATTTTCTCAAAGGCAGAGCAGGATACCCAGGGCTCGGTTTACACCTATCACCATTTCTAGCCACTGGGGGACCAGAGGCAGGCTGGGGGAACTCATATTAATGTTAAAAAAAAAAAAAACTCATAAAAAAGGTAAATTGTCATGCCATGGGACCTTTAATCTATCAGCATGTATTAGTATAGTGCAGACCTTAGGAGAGATGATGGAGAAGTATTTCTGTGCAGATGGCCGCTGGTAGAGGTAGTACATGTTGCCTGGTTTTTTCACAATGTTGCAGGCAGCATGGTGGAGGTCAGCATCTCTTTTAGCATCTTCTAAAACCTAGAAAGAGAGAAGACAAATATGTGTACTGGACTGAAAACATGTCTTACTTTGTAGTTTTATCTTATATTTAATACTGTCCTTTTTTAGCAAATAGGCTGTTGTAATATCAGGAGGACGTGTCACATCTTAACATCACCCAAGAGTTTTTGCCTCCATGATCACATGAGCATGACCACTTTAGTGTCTAGTCTTGTCTAACCGATCACAATCCACAAAACTCAATTTTGGATGGTTTAAACCTGCCCAGTTTATGCATCCTGACATGATCACCTACAAACTACCTACAGTAGAATAAAAAAAAATAAAGAGTACATGCAGCAATTGTGTATCACCACCATATTAACAGCCCATTCATTGTGTGTGTAAACAGACTGGTCTCATGAAGTGGCGTATGTATGACACGCCAATTCGTATGCCATTATTGGTGTGTTATCAAGACGCATACTCACTTTTTAGCGTGTTTATCAACGCCATTTGGCCTCCATTGACTTACATTACCTTGGGGGGGGAGGACGGGTCAAACACAGGACTTTCACCCAGGAGACCGGGGATCGGGTCCCGCGTGTCACGTTTCCTAAAGTCAACAGTCGCTTTCTTCTCGCGATAATACGCCACATGGCGTGTATGTTTACGTCCGCTGTATACAGCGTAGACATACATGTGGAGAGCTCAAAATGCGTACAGATAACACGCCACTTGGCTTAAGAAAGTGGGCGTGTATGTTTACGCGGTCATGATATCACGTTGGAGTAAGAGCCAATTAGTGCTTAGGGCATAAATAGGTACCAATCTTTAGTTAGTCAGGGGTTCTCTCTCTCTCTCTAATGGAACTGCAAATACGACTTGGACTTTAATTGATCAAACAAGGTTAAAAGTGTGTCATCTACAGTATATTCAACCTGTGGTACAACACCTCAGCCTGTGTCTACCGTGTGTACTGGCGTTTTGGCTGCTTACCTTTTTCGCCTGTTCCTGTAAGTATCGGATCTGGTCGGCAATGACTGTCAGTTTGTTGCAAGCGTTGGCTTTAATGAAGTCATCTCCCTAATAACAAAGTACAAGTATTTTCAGAACGGTTAGATCCATAACAGAGGGTGTTGATTTATATAACTTGACAGAACAGAAATGATCTCGGTCCAGGGGCCAGATGTTGTAAACATGCTCTCCCAGGGAGATTTTTTCCCCCTATTTATTGCACCATTTTTTAAACCATCTGAAATAAAAGAATGCCTAAAAAACTGTACATCATATGGGAAAAACATCCTGTAGATCCTACATCCCATTCTGTTTGCATTTGTTTCTGAATGACTTAATCAATCATTCTAAAAACCAGAACACAAAAACTGTTCCTGCCACCTAAAAAACAGCATTACTAACCGACCGTGTAACCCATGATTATTATGGGACTATCCATCCCATAATAATCTGGGCTGCTCCAATTGGAAAACAAGGAACACCAAAACAACATTTACTCAATTATATTAGTTTTTCCTTTATCACAGTTGTAGTTGTAGTAGCATAGAACAGTTGAAGGTACCCGGATCTCCTCGGGTCAAATTTCAAAAAGTTTCTATATCAGAAATTTTGGGTTTCTTTCAACCAAATTGTCAAAAAAAAAAATTAAAAAAATAACGTGGATGATTCTGTAAAATAAATTATCAGTTCACTACTTTCATTGAATTTTCGTGTTTTTATTCAATTTTATAGCAAGAATGTTGAAAAAACAGGAAAAAAATGGGAAAAAAAAAAATAAAAAATTTTAAAAAGTGGAAAAAAAAAAAGAACAAAAGACGTCAAAAAAGCACGAAAGTGAGAAAAAGTGCCAACCAATTTTAGTTTTCAATTTTGACCCAGAAAAACATACAAAAAGTTGCAGGTCGACGGGAAGACAACACAAGGGTTAACCCTGGTGTATTTTTATTCATTGTCAATAAACCATATTTAAAATGATATTATACCTAATTTTTGAGTTAAAAAAAAGAAGCAGAAATTATGAAATATTTTGACTAATAGTTAAGATCAGACGATGTTGAGCGAATCACAGACTGGTTTATGTCAAACTTTGGTCACCATACGGTTTTAAAATCTTTTTTACCTGCGAAGAATGTTGCCCGGGTTCCTACAACGTACATGCATGCATCAAAGTTATTTTGTGGCAATTTGGTGAAAGAAACCCATATTTCTGCCATTAACTTTGAAAACGGGTCAAATTTGACCCGAGGACAACACAAGGGTTAAAAAACCTAAAGAGATTTTGGGCTTTTGAGAAAACTTTTGGGGCTGGAGTAGACCTGCACGATGAATCTTCATAAAAATCGTGATCTCGAGTCACCCCTGTTCACGATTTAACTTGACTTGGATTTTTCTTTTTTCTCCAATTAATTTATTGAAAGCATTTGACATTGACATGTTTTAATTATGTAAAGACATGTTGAAGGAGTTCAGATAGAGCCTGTATCAGGGCCATATCTAGTCCAGATAGAGCCTGTATCAGGGCCATATCTAGTCCAGGTAGAGCCTGTATCCGGGCCATGTTTAGTCCAGGTAGAGCCTGTATCAGGGCCATATCTAGTCCAGATAGAGCCTGTATCAGGGCCATATCTAGTCCAGATAGAGCCTGTATCAGGGCCATATCTAGTCCAGATAGAGCCTGTATCAGGGCCATATCTAGTCCAGATAGAGCCTGTATCAGTGCCATATCTAGTCCAGATAGAGCCTGTATCAGGGCCATATTTAGTCCAGATAGAGCCTGTATCAGGGCCATATTTAGCTCAATGCGTTATAGGTCACTATTTATGGTAGCCTACTGGACTTAAATGGCCAGTATGAACTATATTTTCTTTATTCATTGAAGCCTCTGTGTTTACAGGCTTGTGGTGATGATCAATGTGCTATAGATGCCAAAAACAATCTATGTTTGGTGCTGCCAATTTGTTTAGTTTTGTCATGGTTCATGTGGGCAATACACATTACACTTCGTGAGAAATAAATCATGGCAGAGAATCGTGATGTCAATTCTAAGCTAAAAAAATCCTGATTCATATTTTCCCCCGAATCGTGCAGGCCTAGAGCCCCAGTACCAGAAGCCCCTCCCCTCCCCCCCCCCCCCCCCCCCAATACCTTCTGCACTTGAGATGCCAGGGCCACTAGGTCCATGGGGTCTCCCACTCGGTTGGTCTGGTAGGAACTGACCAGTTCCAGCCCGCTGGGGGTGCTGCTGCTCTCAACCAGAGACACTGCAAACAAGTACACTTACATCATATAATGCATGAAACTACAGCTGCAACGATTATAGGGCTGTGCAATTAATCAAAATGTAATCGTGATTATTATTTCGGCTCCCAATGATCACAAAAACAGAATAATCGAGAAAAACTATTATTTAGCTCATTACGTTTTGCAAGTAAACTCTTATTTTCTCCTGTGTTCTGAATTAAAAAATAAAGTTTAAAAATAGGAAAAAGTATTAAGGCAAATTTCACAGTTGTGTTTTTTTTTTACTGTTGATTTATTTAACTTTTTCCTGTTTAAGTTCAATAATTGCAACATCTTTCCGGAAGTCAACGAGTAATCGTGTTAAATTATCGCGATTGCAATATATGTACAGAAATAATCGTGATTATATTTTTTTAGGGCTGTCAAAATAAAGTGTTAATTTTGATTAATTAATCTGAGAAAAAAATAACGCAGATTATTCCATATTGATGTTTGACCCGGAGCCGTTCTAGCCTCCATTGGACTGTAAGATGAAGGAGGGAGACGAGAATGTGCTGCCTGGATCATTGATTGGAACATTTACTTATAAAAATCTTCTTCCTGCCAACCCTGGCTACCGAAATCTGGAGCCGCTGATATGTCTGCTCTTCTCTCTGATGCTCTGAAACAGACGATACAGGCAACACACACACCGCTGCACGGGACGCTAGTTAACACTATACTCAACAGCAGCTAACGTTAGCCTACCGCTAGCTAGTTAACACTATGCTCGACAGCAGCTAACGTTAGCCTACCGCTAGCTAGTTAACACTATACTCGACAGCAGCTAACGTTAGCCTACTGCTAGCTAGTAGCTGGATTAAAAACGGTTAAAATGTTGACAGCTAACGCTAAACGGTGTAAAGTGTGACTGTGTTTTACTGTAGAGGATTCAACACCGGGATGGAACAATCTGCAGCTGCTGTTGGAAAAACACAGACGGTGCGTTCAATGAAACTGGTAAACTACAGCCTTGTGGTGCATTCGAAGTTATTGTTAAATGTCCTTTTCCCATCTGGTGGTTGTTTTTGTCGTTCAACAGCAATTTCCTAGTGAAATAAGTTGTTGTTATACATTATTATTAAATCATTTAATTTTGACCATATGGCCTTAGCAATAAACAAGCCGTTCTTTAATGTCACCAACTGTTTAGTACCTTTCTTTTTCCCTTTTCTTTTTTTACTTTCTTAAAAAGTATCGGTTCAGGCACCGTTAATTATGTATGCGATTAATTTCGATTAATTAATGACAGAGTATGTAATTAGATAAAAAAATGTAATCGATTGACAGCCCTAATTTTTTTTTCCCATAATCGAGCAGCCCTACATCATATAATGCATGAAAGTAGAGCTGCAAAGATTAATCGATTCGCCAACTATTTTGACAATTGATTGATCGGTTTGAATCATTTCTTACATAAAAAAGTCAAAATGTTGTTACGTCAGCTTACTAAATGTGAATATTGTTCTAGTTTCTTCTCTCCTCTGGGACAGCAAACTGAATATATTTGAGTTGTGGACAAAACAAGATATTTGAGGACGTCATCTTGGCCTTTGGGAAGCAATGATTGACATTTGTTGACATTTCATTTCTATGCTGCTAACACCACTACTACCACTGTCACAGTGACATTAGCTAACGTTACTGCATCACAACATCTGCTACTACGATTCCTTATAGACAAATAATATATCATATGGCATTGTAATGTCATGTAATACTATATTTATTATAGAAAACCTTCACTAGAGTAATTTGAACTTAAAGCGGTAAATTGTATGTATCTAATGATACTATTCAGTTAAACACACATCATAGATTAATGTTGCGTTCCAGGCAATTCGTAACTCTTGTTTTCACAACCTTCTCCCCGTGAAAATGCCCTGGAACGGCAGTCAAACCCGTAACTTACTACTCGTGAACTCGTACCAGATCGTTTTACTCCCATGATGCTTTCCAGACACAATTTTTAGCCCGTAAATTACGACTTCAAGTTACGACTCACGAATTGGTAGCGTTCCAGGCAAAGTCACCACAAACCCTTCTGGCTAGCGTTGCCTAGCGTTGGTTGGCGGCTACCTACCGTTGACGTTAGCTTGGGCTAGCTGATACTAGCGATTTCTAATCTGCGACATATTTTGGGCTTAATTTAACGGGTAGAAGGTTGTGAAAACAAAAGTTACGGGTTTCCTGGAACGCAGCACCAGTTACAGTTTTTGACGTCATAACACAAACAACAATGTTGACCCCGTTGACGCTGTACAGACGCCGGTGAATTAACGGTGAGAAATAGAAATAAATAGACATAAATAGGCAACGTAAAGTAAATCCGCACATTGTAATCAAAACAATACACATACGATTGTGTACTACTACAGGTTATGTTTATTAAATGAAGACCAAAATATGTCGCCGACTAAAAATCGCTGACACTAGGTAACGCTAGCTAGAAGGGTTTGTCGTGTCTTTGCCTGGAACGCTACCAAGTCGTGAGTCGTGACTTGAAGTCGTAACTTACGGGCTAAAAATTGTGTCTGGAACGCAGCATTAGAACTTTGTTTAACCCTTGTGTTGTCGTCCCGTCGACCACGCAACTGGGGTTTTCTGGGTCGAAATTTCAACATTTTGTTATTTTATTATTCCAGTTTTTTGTCACTTTCTTTCCAATTTGTGGGCGTTTTTTTAATGTTTTTGTCATCTTTGGCGATGTTTTTTTTATGTTTTTTTTGTCACTTTCTCCGATTTCTTGGGTCACTTACTTCAGTCGATTTTTTCCCTGCGTTTTGTAGCTTTTTTCAACGTTCTTTTCTCATAGTTCTGATATAGAACGTTTTTGTAGCTTTTTTCAACGTTCTTTTCTCATAGTTCTGATATAGAACGTTTTTGTAAAGTGTTTTGATAAGTTGCAGTTTAGTTAACGTTACCGCTCCACGTTCACCGCAGCTGCTCGAGAAGTCAGGCTGCCACTCCGGGCACACACACGGGGTACATGTAGTTTATTTAAAACAAAATACAACCATATTGACACTGACAGGGTAAGCTTCTGTTACCTGTGGTGGTTTTGTCGGGCTGATTGGGAAGGCTGACCGTCAGGTCCATGTTGTCTTCTTTCAGTTTTTACTACAGAATACTCTCGTAAGGGAGTTTATCAAATATATAACCTCTCTCTGGCCACCTGCAGCTTTTGTAACCAGCTAAATATTGACCAAAATACCGGACGGAGGTTTCACAGGGTCCTGAAGCTCCGCCCAATTTTGCCTACAATGGTAGTCCTAATTTTTGCCTGTATAAAGACTTTGAAATAAAAGCTTTATCTGAGCTTTTTTACTATTATAAATTCATATTTTAAACATGCAACCACACATCAACACAGTACCAAATATATATTATATATATTATATATTAAAAATATTTTATTTTGTAATTTTCAGGCATGGCAAAACAAGGCCGGACTCGCCACAGAACATTTAACAAGAGAAGATATGTCACCGTTCAGAAACCAAACAAACATTATCAGCTTCCCATCCTGCTTATTAAACCACAGATGTATACGGTAGCATATAAACGACCTAAGACTTTTACAAGAGTCTTGTCTTGGGTTTTCTGCCATTTCCTTACATGGTTTTCCCCATGATGCATTGCGTGCACGGTGCACACTACACAAGGCTTGTTTTTGTAGTAGAAGTTGTTTTTCCATGAGGCCTAACTAAGTATTTCTTGTACATTTTATTTTTCATTTGTTATATGCAGTTTTGGAAGAAGTATGCAGATCATTTGCTTAAGTCAAAGTAGCAATGTAAGTGTGAACATATATTACAAATTAAAAGTCCTTCCTTCGACACCTTAACCCTGGTCTTGTCTTCCTGTCCAACCGTGAGCGTGTTGTCCTTCCGGGCCAAAATTGAAATTGAAAAACTTTTTTTTATAATGTTTTTGACACGACACACACATGTTTTTGTCACTTTTCTCAACGCTTTTTGAAATTTATGGTCATTAAACCTAATTTCAATGACATTATACTTAATTTTTGAGTTAAAAAAGCAGAAATTCTGAATTGTTTTGACTAATAGTTGAGATCAGAGGATGTTGAGGGAATGACAGACTGGTTTATGTCAAACTTTAGTCAGGATACACTGTTTTTGTGTAAAAATTTGAAATGCTATAAAATTGAATAAAACACCCAAAATTCAATGAAAGTAATAATTAATTGTACCTGTAAAGATTGGTATATGGGTTCCATACAGCATACATCATGCATCCATGTTATTTTTGGGTAATTTCCTTGTAAGAAACCCATATTTCTGATATAAAGAACTTTGAAAACGGGTCAAATTTGACCCGAGGAAACACAAGGGTTAAAAGTATTAGCAGCAAATTGTACTTAAAGTAGGCGGCCTATTAAAAGTACATTGACATTTTAGTAAATATTTCATTGTATCTTTTAATGGGACAACACTGAAGAAATTACACTTTGCTACAATGTAAAGTATGAAGTGTCCAGCTTGTATAACAGAGTAAAGTATGAAGTGTCCAGCTTGTATAACAGAGTAAAGTATGAAGTGTCCAGCTTGTATAACAGGGTAAAGTATGAAGAGTACAGCTTGTATAACAGAGTAAAGTATGAAGTGTCCAGCTTGTATAACAGGGTAAAGTATGAAGTGTCCAGCTTGTATAACAGAGTAAAGTATGAAGTGTCCAGCTTGTATAACAGGGTAAAGTATGAAGAGTACAGCTTGTATAACAGGGTAAAGTATGAAGTGTACAGCTTGTATAACAGTGTAAAGTATGAAGTGTACAGCTTGTATAACAGTGTAAAGTATGAAGTGTCCAGCTTGTATAACAGTGTAAAGTATGAAGTGTCCAGCTTGTATAACACTGTAAAGTATGAAGTGTCCAGCTTGTATAACAGTGTAAAGTATGAAGTGTCCAGCTTGTATAACAGTGTAAAGTATGAAGTGTACAGCTTGTATAACACTGTAAAGTATGAAGTGTCCAGCTTGTATAACAGTGTAAAGTATGAAGTGTACAGCTTGTATAACAGTGTAAAGTATGAAGTGTCCAGCTTGTATAACAGTGTAAAGTATGAAGTGTACAGCTTGTATAACACTGTAAAGTATGAAGTGTCCAGCTTGTATAACAGTGTAAAGTATGAAGTGTACAGCTTGTATAACAGTGTAAAGTATGAAGTGTACAGCTTGTATAACAGTGTAAAGTATGAAGTGTACAGCTTGTATAACAGAGTAAAGTATGAAGTGTACAGCTTGTATAACAGAGTAAAGTATGAAGGGTCCAGCTTGTATAACAGTGTAAAGTATGAAGTGTACAGCTTGTATAACAGAGTAAAGTATGAAGTGTACAGCTTGTATAACAGGGTAAATGTGCTGTCCCCTCAAAATATCTCAACACACAGCCATTGTTCTGCCCTTCAGGTTGCTACACCTCAGCGAGAACAGTACAGCCATTATTGTCTAAACCGCTGGAAACTAAAGTCAGTCCACCCCTATGTTAAATTCCCATAGAGGCAGGCAGACTTTTATTTTGAAAGGCCAGTTATTTCATGGATTCATGGACACTGTTATTTTGTAGCAGCTGTCCTGTGAGAACCACGTATCTCTAAAAAGTCATCTTTTCATGTTGTCAGAAAAACAGTCCTGTTTTCAGCTTTGTGACAATTTAATCTGACAAGTAAGTAGTAATAAAGCTGTCAGACAAATGTAAAGGAGTAAAAAGTACAATATTTGCCTTTGAGATGTAGGAGTAAAAGTATAAAGTTGCATACAATGGAAATACTCAAGTAAAGTACAAGTACCTCAAATTTATATTTAAGTAGCTTACAGTACTACTTAGTTACATTCCTCCACTGGTCCCGTGTCCCTTGTATACATTGCTCTCATTGATTAGAAAATATGTCTGCTCAGTTTTCCTGTTATCAGAAAATGTGTAACATCTATTTTTTTAACAAGATACTTCAGTTTTTCCCAATAATATGACATACCCGCTTATTTTATCATAACAAAAAACTATTATATAACAATTTATTACACCTTATCACGTGGAAACAATAAAGAAATAAACATTTCTTGTTAGATGAATGATATTTTCATTATGACAACAAGTTTTCATACGCTGATTTAATGAAATTAAGATCCAGGCAGTGAAGTTGGCTTGGTATGAAACAGTACATTCTGACAGGTGTCACTGAATGGTCCTAAAAAGTATGAAAATGATTTGATAAATCTTTTACATGTAGGTTACTTCTTTTTTTCAGCCGTGCATGAAGAGACCAAGTAGTTTGAGTCGAGAAGTGCGGCTCTAGCTTTTGGGTTTGAATTACTTCATGCTCCTAGAACAAGAAAAATAACTCAATGTCTTGAATTTTATTTTTTATTTAACCTTTATTTAACCAGGTAGGCCGTTGAGAACAGGTTCTCATTTACAACGCGACCTGGCCAAGAAAAGCATAGGTGTGCAGGACAACATACAGTTTCACATTCAACATAGTACAAGAAAACAGAATACAACTGGCTACAAAGGTACAGATTAAGTAGGCAGTTCAAGCCGGCGCAAAGTGAGGTCTAAGTAAGTCGATGGATATGTGAAAGTGGTATGGTGATAACATAATATACATAAAATGGACAATCTATAACATTGCTGAGATGTAGTAAAGAGTCAGAATACAGTTAGTGCAAATTAAATTGTGGTCAAGATAGTGATGTGGATCCAGTAATCAGTCATAACGCAGTATATATAAATAGATGGTCTATATGAATGCTGAGAAGTAGTGAAGTCAATATACAGTTAGTGCAAGATATAATCTAGTAGTGATGTGGATCAGTAATAACACAGTAAACATGAATTGAACATGAAACATTGATTGTCTTTGTAATAAAATGGGTTTCTTCTTGCACTAAATCATGCTATGTTGTAATACTGAGAAAAATAATATAACATGAGAATATCTTGTTCATAAAGTGCCAAACATGCTCTTACTTTTTTTCCCCCTGGCTGCTTTTTGCAAATTCTGTGCATTTGAGAACAAATTACGTTATTAAGTTGTTAAAGACATATCTATTTTACAGTTAGCATATATATATATATATATATATATATATATATATATATATATATACACACACACACACACACACACACACACACACACACACACACACACACACACACACACACAGTGGTGTAGTCTATGTGATACGCAGGTATACGCAGTATACTCACTAAGAAAGCTCCAGGATTTCCATATACCCACTTAAAAATGCCCAATGACACGCAACAACATACTTTCCATTATAGGTTTGATATATTTTGAATTGTCATCTGTGTTTTCCTTCTTTACATAGGCTAAATAAAGGGATTTATGAAGTTGTTGATGCTCAAAAGTTCCCTGGGGGAGGACACCCAGATATGATATGATATGGCCCCCTCCCCCAAAGGCAGATTCTGGCCAATATATATCTATACATTACAGTATCCACTACAATGCATTAGACTACACCACTGTATATATATATATATATATATATATATATATATATATATATATATATATATATATATATATATATATATATATATGTCTGTGTGTGTGTGTGTGTGTGTGTGTTAGATCTGATCATTTATATATAAACATTCAGATAATATCTCAGGTTAGAGTTGTAACAGGCCAACACCTCCAGGTGAAAGTTCATGGAGTTTGTTCTGCTCTCATTTGGAGTTGGACATGCAGGGTTTAATCTTCTCTTAATCTGACACTTGCTCAAAGCTTGACACACTTTTATTTTTGGACTAAAATCATTCAATCAAGTCAATCAATCCAATTTTTTTTTTTTTGCGTATCAATCTAACAAACAACATTTTTGCACATCCTGCACTAAACCATACAGCCTTCTCATTGTTAAATATTGTACATATTTGTTTTTGTAGATATTGTTTTTTCATTTTAATATTATGTTTATGTATTCCCCATCCACCAAGGGAAATTCATTGTGTTACTTACTAGGCAATACATCCTTTTCTGATTCTGATTAGTGCCTACTCTGCAAGTTTTGTCATTTATAATAATAATAATAATAATAATAATAATGTATACTTTATGAATTCTGCAACTTGGGAAATGACAATGTTTTCACACAGGCCTGAATTACACACACATGCTCAGTACCTCTACATGCATTAATGGAGAGATGTCAGAGTGAGGGAGCTGCTCATGGAAAGGCAGCCCGAGCAGTTGGTCGCTCAAGAGCACCTTGGCAGTGCCCAGGAGGTGAACTGGCACCTCTCCAGCTACCAGTCCACCACCATACTTTGGTCCGTATGGGGACTTGAACCAGCAACCCTCCGGACCCCTGAGCTATTGCTACATATATTGCAGTTAACTTTCTTTTACTGGGAAATACATTTGGAAGCCAGTAACAACAAACAACTTGGTCTTGGGGGAAGAGAATTTGATATTGATGGTTTTGTAAGGTGATTTTTAGTTATTCTGATAGTTAAGCTGATATGAACATTACTCTATTCTACACTAAAGTCAGTAAGGGCTGCAACTAACGAGTAGTTTTACTGTTGATTATTTTCTCGATTAAAGGTGCTGTAGGTAGGATTGTGAAGATCCTGGACTTAGGCAAAGAATTTGAACATCAACAACTTCTCAGTCCTTCCCCCCCTTCTGCTAAAGCCCAAAACGGTCTCCTAAGCCCCTCCCCCCACAAGAGAGAATGAATGCGTGTGCATGAGCAGTGATTGACACGCAGTTAGACCCCCCCCCCCCCCCCCCCCCCCCCCCCCCCTTGGCCCTGATTGGTGCATCTGAACAGGGAGCTGTGGATTTTTGCAAATCGTACTACAGGCTGTAGGTGGAGCCAGAGGAGCTGGATTTATTTTAATGACCTGCTTCATGTAGTTCTACTGGAACATAGGGTCAGTTTCAGCAAATATGACAGAAAGTTAGTTTATAAGTTTTACCTACTGCACCTTAAATATATTAGTTTGTTTGCTTTATCAAATGTCAGAAAACGGTGAAAGATGTCAATCAGTTTTTCCCAAAGCCCAACATGACGTCCTCAAATGTCTTGTTTTGTCCACAACGCAAAGATATTCAGTTTACTGTCACAGAGGAGAGAAGACACTAGAAACATATTCACATCAGAGGATTTTTACTCAAATCATTTAATCAATTATGAAAATAGTTGGCGATTGATTTAACCGTTGACAACTAATCGATTATTCAATATTAGTGATTATTCGTTTGTTCTTATATTCTATCCTATTATTAACATTATATTGTATCCTTTGACTTAATGTATATTCTGTATGTGTGATGTGTGTCTGATATTTCTGCTGCTGCAACACCAGAATTGCCCATTTTTTTTGGGATCAATAAAAATCTATCTATCTATCTATCTATCTATCTATCTATCTATCTATCTATCTATCTATCTATCTATCTATCTATCTATCTATCTATCTATCCAATCTGTGCAGCTCTAAGTCAGTCAACTTATTTAGCATTTTCCCTTGCACATTATAGGCCCACAGTAGGACGCTATATAGCATTATTATAACATATCTACATACTAATCTCACTTTACTTCTACTCAACTTTTGTATTTCTTGCACTGTAGCTATGTTCCTTTAATAGCCTACACTTATTGACTAGCTCTTTTCTTACTATTATTTTAACCTTGAATGTGACTGTGAGCAACTGAGGGAATCATGGATGTATCAAGAGAACGTAAGGGATCAAATAAAGTAGGCTATCTGGGGGATAATAATAATAATAATAATAATAATAATAATAATAATAATAATAATAATAGATTTTATTTGTAGACATTTGGAGCAAATCTCAAAGTGCTACAGTTAAGATCATAATGGTAAAAACATCAATATATAATACAAATAGACAGTGAAATGACTTGCAGGGTTAATTAAAACTCATAAGTTCTCCTAAAAAGAAATGTTTTTAGTCCTTTTTTTAAAAGTCTCAATAGCTTGAGGCAGTGTGGGGGTCCTCGGGGTTACCGGGGGCAACAACTGTGCAAACCCCGCCCCCAGACAAGTTACTGCGGGAGAAAGAAGTTAGCTACACCTCCTCCTCTCTCTCCCGACTTTCTAGTCCCTGGTTAGGCTCCTGCCCCGCTGCAGAGCCCTGACATTTTAGCACCATGGACCTCCGTTATGCGCTGCTATTTTCCAGCCTTATTATTCCACTGTGCAGTTCGGACACATATGTGAGCAGCCACTTTGTTTTGGAGCCCTATGACTTCCTCTTCGACAAGGCGGTTGAAGCCTACTATAAGGGGGACTGGTTGACCGTTGTCCTGAACATGGAGAAGGCGCTTAGGAACAAAGCTACGGTCCGCAATGTGAAGGCTCAGTGCCGGCTGAGCTGCGCCAACCAGACCGCTTTCGGTGAACGTGTGTCCGGCTTGGGAGTTCCCATACCGGGGGCCGGGTCTGTGGAGGACCTGGGATTCTTCCAGAAAATCCTGAAACGGGCGGACTGTGTGAACTCCTGCGAGACCGAGAAACTGGGTTACCCAACTCTACATCAAGTTACTGCAGACGTGGAGCTGGAGTTTAAAAAGAGGACCCCTTATAATTACTTGCAAGCCGCATATTTTAAGGTAACGTTATTTAAATAGGTTTGTAGCCCAATAGACCTTTTCGATGGAATGTCATTGCTAGGCAACGGCCTGGCCCTTTGTTAATTTCCTGTCAGTTGATTTAGAATGTTTATGTTTACAACTGTAAAACGGTCTACACACATAGACAGGATATACAGGGCCGTTAGCTACAAATGTCACAGCAATCAGTGCTGTCCTATCACACACAACCGATATAACGTTAGCCTACATGTTTCCACAAGTTCCTACTAGACATGCAGGCCCAGAACAGAGTGAACAACTTCAACACATTTTAGTTGAGATCTCATTCAAGCTTTGACTCAGAGCTGGTTTGGAGTTGGATACTGTAAATGCCCCCCCCCCCCCCCCCCCCAAACCAAGACAGCCATGCCACGTCTTTAGGTGGAGTCAACTCCTGTGGAGTCTGACGCTTTTTTTGGGGATCCAGCGGTTTTAAAGGCCTAAAGTGCTGCTTTCAAATGCTTCTGATAAACTCATACTTCATTTCATTTTAGTTTGCACGTAGGAGAGGATTAACAGAGCAATATATATATATATAATAACAAAATATGCAAGGGAGGCCTATGGGCCAATTAAGCCTAAAAGATCAGCCAAGGCAGTGGTGTAGTATTGTAGTACTTTATATATTGGCCAGAATCTGCCTTTGGGGGAGAGGGGTGGGATATCATAGTGGGGGGTCTGGCTGTCCTCCCCCAGGGAACTTTTGAGCATCAACGACTTCATTTCCTGTATTCAGATACACTTTTATGCACCAATTTACGATTTAAATACCTTTATTTAGTGTAAGTGAGGAAGGAAAACACAGATGGCAATTCAAAATATATCAAAACTATAATGGAAAGTATGTTGTTGCGTGTCATTGGGCATTTTTAAGTGGGTATATGGAAATCCCGGAGCTTTCTTAGTGGGTATACTGGTATACCTGCGTATCACGTCGTAGACTACACCACTGAGCCAAGGGTCTCCCAAGGTGTGAGGAAAAACATAAACTAAACAAACTAACTAAAAACAATTTCAAATACAAAACAATACGTATCGAAACATAATAATTTCCCCATTGAAATACAAACCACAGAAAAAGAAAAATTAATCTAAATTTTAAAAAAATTCAAATAAACTAGTAACACCATTAAAAAGGAAAATAAAAGAACAAAGACTCAACCTGTTCTGGGATTATCTAAACTGTGTTTTTTTTAAGTTCCTACTCATACTTAATGATGTAAATACAGCTGTGTTGGTACATTGGAGTACTTTAAATTGTAAAGTGAGATGGGCAATTTTTCTTTTCTTCATATTCACAGTTTTCTTGGATAATGTGTATAGTCGAAAATACTCTCAGACAGAACTTGAAAGCAGCAATGTAACAAAAAAAGCTCCTGCAGAATTTTAATCTGCCACTAAAATCTGTGCAGGTGGAAAAATATATCTTAAATATCTTAAACGTGACTCAACATGAATGCTAATGTTGCTCTGTGTCTAATGGATGTGTAAATAAGCAACTCTTTGCTAACATGTTAGCCATGTTAACAACAGTGTTATACAGTGATAATATATCAATGTTAAGGCTCTGACACACCATCCCGACGACCGACCGTTGGCAGAAAAGGCAGTTGGACTGATCAGTCTCCACGAGTTGGTCAAAAAAGTGCCTCAGAACACACCGAAGAGACGCCGACTTGAGCGTACGTTCTGCGCATGCGCGAGACGTAATACGTCTCCATAACAGCAGGCGGCGCTAATCTGTATTGTCGTCCAAAAAATGAAAACCGGCAGCTGATTGGATGAACGCGTCACGTGGGTCTGGCTTCTTCCGAATTTCAAAACCAGACCATAATGGAATACGATCTTGTATTTTATGAAAATAGTTCACCGAAACGTGTTTCTGAAAAGATTTTAAGAGAGAAATAGGCCGTGCAGTTGCTGAATCTGTCTTCATTTCAGATCAACAAAGGTCAGTTTAAAAGATTTTGTCAGATTTTGAGAAGCATTCGTCACGTTCATCCCACTCGTCATTTCCGGTAATTGGTCATTGAGTCCGACTGCCCACTGGCTGATTCAACAAGTCAAATCGGCCAAAATGAAGGCTGACGGCTCCTCCGACTGACGACAGCACGGAACACACCGAACAGACTCGAGTCACCGACCTCGCCAGACGCAATTTTTGCAAGTTCCCGCAATTTCATCGCATAAAATTGCATAAATATCCCGTATATTCCATCGCATTTTTTAAGAAAACGTGCCGCATAATCAAGGATTTTTGCCCGCAACAATCACAAAAAAACTCCGCATTTTTCTGGAAGGACTGCGTGTTTGGGAGGCACACAGAAGCGAAAACTATCACACATTAGCAGTAAACAGTCAGATAGGGCCTGTAGGTTTTTTGAAGTGGATTACTGATTATCACACCTTCAATCAGAGAGCACGAGCTGATTCCTGTATCTTTTTTTTCCCAGATCAATAAGCTGGACAAGGCAGTGGCTGCTGCACACACGTTCTTCGTGGCCAACCCAGATCACGTGGAGATGAAACAGAACCTGGACTACTACAGGATGATGGCAGGAGTACAGCCAGAGGACTTCAAAGATTTGGAGGCCAGACCACATATGGTGAGAGCAAACACCTTGTCTGACGAGTTTATGGCATTTTTGTTCTCTTAGCCTCTAAGGCAGTCTTTAGAGGGGGACTGACTGTCTATAATGTTTATTCCTTCATTTTGCTCACATTTCAGTACTATTTGTTTTAGTATATTTCAGAACTGGCAACTGTCAACTGGCCAACTTTAAAGTTTTCAAATAGCTATCCGAATGTTTTGGTTGGATGATGGAGTGTGAAACATGGTGGAAAATAAAGGCAAAATGTCTCTCAAAGGCATTTTATTTCCTTGCTATTACCCATAGAATGTATACAAAGCATGGACGTAGCATCAGTGACGTCACCCACTGGTTTTTGGACTGCCGTTTTGAGGCATGGATATATTATATTTACTTTTGAAGCCTCCGGTTTGGCAATATGGCCATCTTGGTCAACGGTGTCACTGCCCGATGTGAGTTGAGTGCAGATGTGCGTCACTTTGCGACAAGTAGCCTACAAGATGCTAACGAGAGACTTCTGTAATGTCAATACAGTAAAAATTGACCTACAATGAAGTTCGTTCATTGCTGGCTACAAGTTAGCAATCACACACAACAAAGGCTGTTGCTTGAATGGCGTTTTGAGCTAACATTAGCAATCAAACAATCATAAATAGCTAAAACGTTTTCGAAATGATTTCCATCTTCTGTTATTGTATGTAAAGAGAAAAGTTTATTATTTTATGGATTTCACAAATTTCAGTATGACTCTTTATGCCGTAAACCGTTTAAATGCGCGACTCACATCTGCACTCGACTCACATCGATCGGGCAGTGACAAACGGGACAATTTTTAATGAGAGGGTGGAACTGGGGAGGAGGACACGGCCAAGCCAGTGTTGTTTATGGTTGCTGCTGCGCTAAGCTAATGCTAAAGAGGGAAAGTTGCTGATTTTTAACCCTTCTGAAGCGAGCCATTCATCTGCATGTACGGCAGTACAGAAAATCGGCTAACTGTTCCCTAACCTACCAGCTAACGCTAGCGGTAGCTAGCTAGCTTGGTTAGTCTCAAGATTTTTGACGAGAGGGTGGAGCTGGGGAGGATGACGGGGCCAAAGCAATGTTGTTAATGGTTGCAATGGCGTTGCGCTAAGCTAAATGCTAAAGGGGGAAAGTTGCCGATTTTCAACCCTTCTGAAGCGAGTCATCCAGCGGAGATTTACCGGCGGGTAAACGCAGACCTCCGGGTACTGCTGTACATTCATCTGCATGTACAGCAGTACACAGAAAATCAACAAACTTTCTCTTAGGTTACTAGCTAACGCTAGCGGTAACTAGCTAGCTTGGTTGTCAGAACGCTTGAACAAGATATTGTTAGGCGACCAAAATGTTCCAGTTAACTTTGATGAAGTGAAAACACACAGTGAGAGGGTCAAAGTTTAAGATGAAAACATGGACACCCCAAAACAAGTTCAGGTCTATTTAATGTCCACAGTGTTAGCATGGTTAGCATCGCTAAGCATCTGTCCTGATTGACAGGTCCTAAAGCATCACCTGGTTTATCGTCTATTTAAAAAAAAATGGGACCATCATTTACAAAATGAACATCATGCTGTGTTGAAGAAGACTTGAAACTAGCGATTGAGGCCATGTACTCATTATGAAAATGTTTGCTGAGGTAATAGAGTAGGGTCATTTTCTCATAGACTTCTATAGGAACAGACTTCTTTTTGGAGCCAGTGGAGTCGCCCCCTGCTGGGAATTAGATAGAATGTAGGTTTAAGGTACTTAAGCGTTGGCTTACTTTTCAGACCCGAAAGCTTCATCTATTATTTTTTACTATGCTATTACCTAGAAAATGACACTTAAACGTCAGCACTAGTAATATTACACAACATCCCCTTTGTAATGGCCATTGACCATAGGCCACCTCATTGGATGCCCACTTCCTCTTTCCTCAGGCTGAGTTCCTGCTGGGGAAGAGTTACTACAGCGACGAATCATTCGGCCTGGGGGCTGATCACTTCGAAGTGGCCATTAATGAGTACTTCATTGCCGATAAGGAGTGCAGAGCGCTGTGCGAGGGAGCCTACAACTACGATGGGTACAACTACATGGAGTACAGTGCAGATCTGTTCCAGACCATGACAGGTGAGACAGTACATCGCTGGGTTTTTTGTGCAGATTCATATGAAAATTGAGACATTTTTGACCGTTTTCCTTTGTGTACATGTGCTTGTGTGTGTCAGACCACTACATGCAGGTACTGAACTGTAAGCAGCACTGCGCGGTAGAGTTGGCCTCAACTGCTGGCAAAGACAAGCCCTTTGAGGACTTCCTCCCTTCACTTTTCAACTACCTGCAGTTCTCCTACTACAACAGTGAGTCCATTAGCCCTTCTTCTTTTTCTACCTGTACTGAGTAGAGTATGCCTTTATCCAATATCCCTGACTGTAACGGAAGTGGAATAAAACGCTAAATCTACAGAGATTTATAGCATCACGATCACTGATTATGCATATGGCCAGATATATTTGTTAAAAAGTTATGAGACAGATCTTGGGCTTTTATGAAAACAAGTTGATGAACTTTTTCCGGAAGCGAGTCATCCAGTGAAGATTGACCCTGCGGGTAAACGCAGATCTCCGGCTACTGGTGCCAATATGGTAATTATAGGTAATTAGGTAGGCAATATGTAATTATTTTAACCGCCTGCCTCGCAGTCCACCATTGCACACGTCTGAAGAGACGTATAAGCAAAAAGTACTTTAAACTAAAAATAATGTAAACATTAACCTGGTGCATGATAAAAAAGATATTGCATGGTCGTTTCGTGTTTGTACAATTTACAGCACGTTCTCTGAGAATGTCTTTTATATCCAAACAAAATGGTAACTGAAATTTGCGTAACCTAATTGATATTGAATCAAAATGTAATCGAATCGGGGCCTTGTGAATCGGAATGGAATCGATTTTGGAAATAATGGCGATACCCTAGCCTCGTGAGACCGTCCTGATCTCGCGAGCTCCAGTTTTCCACTAGCAGATCAGTCTGGCATTGTGATCAGCATTGTCAGCTTGAGACAGAGAAAATTTGGAGCCGTTCGCCAAACGACCGACCAATCAGCGTTGGTTTTGAGGCGGGTTTAGGTGTGACGCAACGAGAAGCGACTGTTCAGTCTAAACAACGTGGCGGCTTCCACGGATGAGATGAGCGTAGCTATTGTGCAAGTTTTATCCGAATTAGAAAGTATTCCTTCATTGAAAGAAGAGCAAAAAAACGGCACTGGAGGCTTTTCTTGGAGGAAAAGATGTTCTTGCTCTTCTTCAGAAGTGTACTGTGAAAACTTGGTGGGGATTGTCGTTGATGAGGTTCATGTCACATACAAATGGTACGTTTAAAAACGTTAACGTTAGCACCGTTACCTAACTTAATTGTATGTTAAACGATGGCATTAGAAGAACCGCAAGGTCCTTGAAGCCAAACTAATGCTAGCTACACTAACTTAGCTAGCTTCGTTGATCTGATTGGTTGATTTGGCCCGTCTATCACCAACATAGGTGTTGATAGACAGATGGTTTATCCAATCAGCTAACCAGGATTTTAGCCCCTTCCCTAAAGTTCTCCAACGGAAAGTTCCCAGATGGATATGCCGAGCAAATGCGAAGCAATCCATGCCAAGCCCTGCCAAGTTTCCTAAACATGTGATCCTATACTTCCTATAATGCAACTCTAGGAGTAGAGTATTTGTGTAGAATAACCCTTTCACCCTCCTCCTTCTGTTCCCTCTCTTCAGGTGAGAAGTACGAGCAGGCCATAGAGTGTGCTAAGACCTTCCTGTTGTTCCACCCGGCCGATGTGGTGATGAACCAGAACCTGGCTTATTATTCTGTAGTGCTGGGTGAAGACAAGGCAGCAACTATATCAGCCAGAGAGGTACAGTTGGTCTAACTTACTATAACTACATTTAGTAGAGGCTTTTGTCCAAAGCACCTTGTGAGTGCAGTTATTTTTAGCAGTGTATTATTGGAATCCGTAATGATCAGCAGTAAATCAGCTCACACAACATGCGGGGAGAGAAAAATAGCCTCCATTAGGACTCAAATATACTCAAGGGCACAAAAGAGACGCTGAAAAAGCACTAATGGTAATCTAAAGCACATAAACGTTTGGTGCCTTTTAAAGAAGCGATGAGTACGATTTTGAATGCTCTAAATGTCCACATTCTGCACTATTTATAGTGGTTTAAGAGGGCTGTTGATCAATACTAATGATGATGAATGATGCGGAGATTGCTGGCTCTCACAACTGATCTCACTTTCGAGCCTGTGCTCCGTTTTGGGATAAAAACAGGTGTGGGTGATTCTTCTCCCCAAAAAAACCCTAACACCAAATGAATTACTTTCCCTGCATGTGTATACATTTATAGTTATTGGTTGTTCTGCTTTCCATAATAATGAACGTTAACAACGTAATTGGAAATGCAAAGTACGAGGTGATCTAAATTTGAGGGGTGGACCTACTTAAATAAATAAATGAAAAAAAATGGCGCTTGGTGCGAATATGAAGAAAGGCTTTGCAGGTAAAAGAGAATACCTTGTTGGCTGCTCTCCTGAAAAGAAGTTCTTGAATCCTTAAAGTCCTTTCAAAGTCTCTTATACTGTCCGCTTTGGCCTCTGACATCAACTATTATAACTCTGACTGCCGTAACATCTGCTCATGTTAGATTGAACACAGTCCATTAGCAAATTAGGGCTGTGTATTGGCAAGAATCTGGCGATACGATACGTATCACGATACATGGGTCACGATTCAATATGTTGCAATATATTTTGATACTGTGCGTAAGGCGATATATTGGTATTTTTTTGAAGTATAATTTTAGAAAAAACTAATATTTAAAAAAAGACATGATGTGCATAAAAGTTTACTTATAAAGAAGTTTACTTTAGGTAAACAATTCAGTATACAGAAAATCAAACTGCCAGTTTGAGATTGTTGTTCACAGGTTCTTAGCGAGCTAATGTTTATATGCTAAAGTAGGCCAAAGTCGTAGCCTACATTGAGAAAGCATGAAGTCGTAGGTTACAAAGAGAAAGTATGGAGTTGTAGTCTACAGAGAGAAAGTATGGAGCCGTAGTCTACAGAGAGAAAGTATGGAGTCTTAGCCTACAAAGAGAAAGTATGGAGTTGTAGTCTACAGAGAGAAAGTAAGGAGTCTTAGCCTACAGGGAGAAAGTAAGGAGTCACAGCCTAGAAAGAGAAAGTATGGAGCCGTAGTCTACAGAGAGAAAGTATGGAGTCGTAGTCTACAGAGAGAAAGTATGGAGCCGTAGTCTACAGAGAGAAAGTAAGGAGTCACAGCCTAGAAAGAGAAAGTATGGAGTCGTAGCCTACAGAGAGAAAGCATGGAGTCGTAGCCTACAGAGATAAAGTATGGAGTTGTAGTCTACAAAGCGGAGCTCTAGAGTCTTTGCTCTGTAACAAAACCAGCAGAACGCTGCCCTCAGAACGTTGGTTCGGTGTGTTGTAGTTCTGTTGGTGTTGGTATGTACGCGGTGATAAAACTACAAATCCCGTGATAAATGCAATACCTGCCCGCGAAATACGTCTGCGTCTCCTCAGAGTTTGTTAAAGTTCGGCTAGGCCTATGTGTGGAAAATGGGAAAGTGTACTTTTAACGAGACATGACTAGATCACGACGATTTCCGCTGTTGGTTACAAGCGGTACCCATTGTTTTGGTAACGCGTCGTGTAGGTCTTAAATTTCAATCTTTATGGTCTTAAAATGTCTTAAAATTTGACTTACTAAAACCTGCAAGAACCCTGTATTTACTGCATGAGATAAACCATGAATTTATTGTGAATTAGGCGTTAATCATGCATCATGAACACAGCATCTATGTCACTGAACTTACAGTTGAATTGTTTACCTCTAGGTGGTGAAACAGCACATTCAGCAGTCCATACTGGAAAAAGAGCTGCTCTACTTTGGATACGAAGCCTTCGGAATCACATTTGTAGATCCAGTGAGTGAATCAATCATTTGTTATTGATCACATTGTGCTTATTTGATGCAGGGGGTTTCATGCAGGATGGTAATCAACTTGTGCATTTTTAATGTCATTTTGTATTCAGGACACATGGACTCCTGAAGATGTCATGCCTAAGAAACTGAGAGACAAGCAGAAGTAAGATTGAAGACGCTGCCACACACACACACACACATTTGTGCATGGCAATAATCGATGTATTGTCATGTTGTGACCTCTTTGATTCTATCTTTCTGTGTACGTGTCTCAGAGCCGACAGAGAGACCGCAGCGAGGATAACAGAGGAAATAGGAAACCTAATGAAGGAGATTGAGACTCTGGTTGAGGAGAAGAAGAAGGATTCCTCAGATATTGCCATGATAGTAACGCAGCCAGAAGGTGAATATTTCACCCAGAGGTTTTGTGAGAAGCTGGTGCATTTGTCCCAAATAGACCGAATCACAATCAATCACAAAAAATGACTAGCGGAGATATATGCAGGGTCCAAAATTCTTTCTGTTTTTGAAATTTATTTTGAACAGAAACTCAGGTCACATAGATACATCATAATCATTTTTTGTTGTTGTTGACATGTCCGAAAAGGAGTGGGAAGAAGTATACACTTGTCTGATCTCACTCCTTTCCCATAAAACATTTTTAATTATTTAACAAACTTCCTCCGTCGTAATTTTTTCTTTTAAACTCTTCCAATATTTAACTTTACTTACCAATTCTCTTACGAAATATAATTTATTTCTCATATATTCTTATCAATTATGTATTATAATTTCCTGCATATTCATTTCTTTTACACAAAATACATATTGATATATTTTAGTATCATAAATATGAATTCATTCAGAAATTCAAATTCAACATCCAATCCAGTCACTCCTTCTCGTGGCTGCCTGCACTTAACATGAATTTCAAAACTCTGCACCAAAATTATTTATTATTTTTATTCAGAAACTCAACTGTCTGTCATGTAGGGCTGGGCGATATGGAGAAAATCAGATATCACGATATTGATATTGCGGCGATATTCTAGGGTTGACAATTGGTGCTTTAACAAAATATCTTCACACTTAGATTTTTGATAAATAATCATCAGTAATGTGGACGTAATGTCTAAGTGGGTAAAGGCAAATAATAGAACAGCTAGAACAGTCTGGTAAGATCAGAAAATGACATCACTTTACTGTAATGCAGCCTTTAAAAGCAGTAAAAGACCACACTTATGTCATATTACGATATTACGATATCCAAAATCTAAGACGATATCTAGCCTCATATCCCGATATCGATATATATATATATTATATCTATAATATAATATATATTGCCCAGCCCTACTGTCATGTAAACCCGAAAATACAAATAAAAAATCATTCACTTCTCGTGGCTGCCTGCACGTGCTCTTTCCCTGGCCTCATGGCTGCAACTTGCGCTCTCTTCATCTACTCTATAACATAAAAAGGGGACAAAAGGTTGTATTTTCTTTGTGCGTATAAAATAACAGAAACAACAAAAGTTTAAATGCACTAAAGCTATACCTCATAAGATTGGGTTGTGCTGGAGGCCCGGCGCTGGCATATTTCACTGTCAGCACTCTCGGCTTTCCCATGATGAGTTTGTGCTCTAATTTTTCGGGACAATTAGGGCAGGATTCGGGATTCGGGAAAACGGCTTGGATTTCGGGACTGTCACGAATCTTTTCGGGACGTCTGGTCACCCAAATTCCAGCATTTATCTCATGAAAAAACAGTACACATAATAATAAAAAGAGGAATTAAAAAATGTTGAACCAAATGTTACACCAAACAATCTGCGGTCTTCGCGATTAGCTAATCGCATTCTTTCAAATCGCGATTTTGATTTGAAAACGATCAATTGTTCAGCGCTACTCTCCAGCCTAACGTTAGTGAAAAGTGTTGACATATGAAAGCGTTGGACATGCATTTTCGATGAAGGAGACGGGAGTATATCCAGCTGTGTCTGGCCCCCGTTTGCTTAGCGCCTGTTAAACTGTTTGTACGGGACGCAGGAGTTTTCCACCTGGAGTTATTGTATTTATTATTTTATATAATTTATATTATATATTATTATATATATATATTATTATATATTATATATATATTATATATATTATATTAATTTATATTATAGTAATTATTGAAGTTATTGTAAACAAACATTGTGATTGGTCTAAAGGCTCATGATCTAGGCTTTAATATTTCATGTCTAAACAAACTATACAGTTGAAACTAAACAGTAACTGAGAAAGTCAAAGGCTCAGTATTTGACAGTTCCACTTTAAATCTCCTTGATCCTGTGACATTTCTCCTCGAGGTGGTGCTCTGTTGTATGACGACATCAAGGTTACCATGACGTCCAAGCAGCTGAACGGCTCCCAGCGGGTGCTGCTGGATGGGGTGATCAGTGATGACGAGTGCAGGGAGCTGCACCGCCTCTCCAATGTGAGTTATCATCTAATGCCATAGACAAGAAGACTTAGAGATAGATGGATAGATAGATAGATAGATAGATAGATAGATAGATAGATAGATACTATAGATAGAGAGATAGATAGATAGATAGATAGACAGATAGACAGATAGATAGATAGATACTATAGATAGAGAGATAGATAGCTAAATATATATATATATATATATATATATATATATATATATATATATATATATATATATATAGATAGATAGATAGATAGTATCTATAGATATATAGATAGATAGTATATATAGATAGATAGATAGTATCTATAGATATATAGATAGATAGATAGATAGAATGATAGATAGATATATAGATGGATACTATAGATAGATAGATAGTATCTATAGATATATATATATATATATATATATATATATATATATATATATATATATATATATATAGATAGATGGATACTATAGATAGATAGATAGATACATAGATAGATAGTATCTATAGATATATAGATAGATAGATAGATAGTATCTATAGATATATAGATAGATAGATAGATAGTATCTATAGATATATAGATAGATAGATAGATAGTATCTATAGATATATAGATAGATAGATAGATAGATAGATAGTATCTATAGATATATAGATAGATAGATAGATATATAGATAGATAGATAGATAGTATCTATAGATATATAGATAGATAGATAGGCCATTGTTTGTGTGACGAAGGAGGGCGCGCCTGACATCATGTAAACAAACCGAAACAAAAATACTTCTAATACATCCCTGTCACAAATTGAGCACCATACAGGGATAGTAGTATACAGCTGTTAAAACATAAAATATATGTATTTTTTTAACACCCTGGTATCGGATCAGTATCGTCCGATACGCAAGTTCAGGTATCAGAATCAGCATCGGGAAGCAGAACAGACCATCTGTGATTGAAGTGAGTGTGTGAGTCCATCATGTCAGAGTGTTGACGTTGTGCATATTCCCCAGGCTGCTGCTCTGAAAGGTGACGGCTACAGCGGGCGCCCTTCCCCCCACACCCCCAGTGAGATGTTCCAGGGAGTCACTGTCCTGAAGGCCGTGAAGGTCTGTAGTCCCGCTCACTATAAACAGCATTTACAGTTTTTGATTCAATTCAATTGCATTTACTGTGTTAAATCATAACGGAAGTTATCTCAGGACACTTTACAGATTACAGAGTAGGTCTAGACCACACTGTACTATAATTTACAGAGACCCAACAATTCACACAGAACCTGGCTTTTGGTAGGCAGCCATCTTCTGAGAGAGAGAGAGAGAGAGAGACAGACAGACAGAGAATAGATTTAGTCAGACCTGTGATGTTCTCATTACAGAACAGTCCCCCAGAAACTTTAAACATACAACGTGAACAGCGTTAATTAACTAGAACTTTTGATGAAAACAGTCAGATTAAAAGATGTTGACCTACGTTGGTTTCATCCTCGTAGCGTCTGTTAAAGTGAAATGGTGTTTCCACCTCCTGCAGCTCGGACAGGAGGGGACGGTTCCACTGAAGAGCGCTCGTCTGTTCTTCGACATCAGCGAGAAGGTGAAGAAGGTGTTGGGGTCGTACTTCCGCCTGGACGCTCCGCTCTACTTCTCCTACTCCCACCTGGTCTGTCGCTCCGCCATCAACGGTAAGAGACTGGAGAGATTAGAGACTCATCCACTGCTGCCGATTCAAAGTACTTCTCCCTAGTTTTGTCCCCAGTGATGATGATGATGTTGTGGATTGGTCTTTTCTGTTGGTTCATTCATAGTCTATATCCTCGACGTTCCACTTCCGGGATTGCTCTGGTGCTGCAGGAAATTCCACCGGATGTGTGTCTTTTCACGGATGTCCGTTTCTTTCCTCTTTCTTTGTGTTGGCGTTCTAACCTCCGGTGGATTTCTGAGGACTATGGTTAACTGCTCCTCAGATTTCTGCAGGGTAAATCCAGACAGCTAGCTAGACTATCTGTCCAATCTGAGTTTTCTGTTAGCCTGGTTGACACCAGACCCTTCTCAGTTGTAACTGAGAGTGGGGGGGGTCTGGGCAAGCTTCATTTACAGCGCATTTCCAAAGGGGCGTTACCTACGGACGCCGCTCAAATGCTTCTGGGTGCAATTGGATAGTCCTTCAACCAATCAGACCAACGATCCGGGGAATGGCTGCTGCGCCTTGGTAGCCGTCATGTTGAATGTAAACAGAGATAGAGAGAGACAGCTTACCAGCTAGTCGCTAACTTACTAACTAACTAACTAACTGTCTCGTCAGGTTTATCTTTTAGCTGTCGGCTGCTGCTAGCTTGTTTGCTGAAAACAGCTGCCCGCTCTGCTGGTGACCAGGTTGCTGCGAGCAGAGTCCACGTTGGCTAAAAAGAATCTGGGTGCAGTACTCCAGGCAGGTGACGCTGGTTGGACCTGTGTTTTAACTTCTCTCTGCTCTCTGTTGATTATTCAGAGAAGCAGGAGGACCGTAAGGACCTGAGTCACCCTGTTCACGTGGACAACTGTGTGCTGGTCTCTGAGCTCAACAAGTGTTTAAAGGAACCTCCTGCATACACATACAGAGACTACAGGTGAGTATACACACACACACGCACACACACACACGCACACACACACACACACACACGCACACACACACACACACGCACACACACACGCACACACACACACACACACACACACACACACACACACACACACACACACACACACACACACAGGTTTCTTTCACTATCTTTGTGGGGACCCGTCATTGACATAATGCATTCCCTAGCCCCTTACCCTAACCTTAACCATCACCACTAGATGCCTAACCTTAACCCTTACCCTCACCCTAACCATAACCTAATTCTAACCCTAATCCTAAAACCAAGTCTTAACCCTCAAACAGACCTTTAACCTTGTGGGCTCCAGCATTTTGGCCCCACAAAGCTGTTCGGACCCCACAAGTATACTGGACTCCCGGGTTTTTGGACCCCACAAATATAGTTAAACAAGCACACACACACACACACACACACACACACACACACAGTCATGACAAGCACCGACATAACGTCCTAATGTCTCTCTCTACCTCAGTGCTATCCTTTATCTAAACGATGACTTTGAGGGAGGAGATTTCATTTTCACTGAGTTGGATGCTAAAACAGTCACGGTAAATATTCAGCTTTTCTTTCTCCATAATCTTATTTCAACATGTGCTGTACGTGTAAACACAAACAATAATGAATGTCAAGCTTCACTGCTATTAAATGTAACATGTTCTTTATTTCCGGTTCTCCAGGCCGAGGTGCGTCCACAGTGCGGCCGCGTGGTCGGCTTCGGGGCGGGGCAGGAAAACCCCCACGGTGTCAGAGCCGTCACCAAGGGTCAGAGGTGCGCTGTGGCGTTGTGGTTCACCCTGGATCCAACTCACGAGGAAAAGGTACGGACCATCTCTGTGGACTAACATCAGCATAACTGTGAAGCACTCTGCAAATCATAGTTTCTACCAACAGCATCCGTTAGTGGATAAAATAAAGAATTCAGTTTACTGATTGTTTTGCAGTAGACTATAAGTCAAAGTAGTTGGCTCAGTGGTAGACCAGGTGCACATGTACATGAAGTTTATCCCTCGACGCAGAGGTCCAGGGTTCAAGTCCGACCTGTGACGATTTCCTGCATGTCTTCCCCCACTCTCTTACCTAGCTGTCCTGACCATAAAAGGCCAAAAAAATAATCTTTAATAAAAAAAAATGCTGTGTTTTATGTGCTATACTTGTAAGAGAAACACAAAAAATGAAAACTTGTTGAAGAGTGAAATTCTGACAACTGCAGAAGTCTCCCTCCTAATATATCAGAGTACTACAACAGTATTAAATTTGTAATCATTCATGATGAAACGTAGCCTAGAAATCTAGTGACAATCTAGACCCTAGTAGCAAATATAATTTGCTGCCAGGGTCGTCTAGCAACTCTCCGTTGGCTTGTGAGCTGGAAAAACCAAATTCTGGTCAGACCAATCACATCGTGTATAGAGTCGGTGGGCGGGTTTAACATAATAACGGCAGAGTAGCGACGGTTCTGCGTGAATTCCCTGCTACTTGAAAACAAAGAAGATGGCTGCTGCTGCTGGTGAACAGCGGTCTTTGGAATCAGCTTTGGCCGCGACTCTGGAAGACTTGGAGTTAAGCTTTTCTTTGAGAAAAGAACAAAGAACGGCACTGAAGTCATTCTTAAAAAAGGAAGATGTGTTCGGAGTTTAAAGTTGAATCTATCAACTAGCATTGCTCTGATTGGTTGTAGCGCTATCCTATTGCGTGCAGAGGGAATTTGAAAGACAACCGTTTATCCCGCCCCCCTCGGATTGAGCCCTGCCAATGGTGAGTTCCCAGACCCAACATCTGGATGTGGGTCTGGCTTGTCAGGCTAGACGAAACCAGGCAAAGCATAAATCATATAATATGATATGCTTTTATCCTGATTCCTTCACGATACATGGGTGCCGATGCGATTTGTATTGCGATTTTCATTTATCACGATTCTAGCAGTATTGCGATTCGATAGTATTGCAATACTCAATACTATCGAATCGCAATACTGCTAGAATCGTGATAAATGAAAATCGCAATACAAATCGATTTTCTTTTCTTTTCTTTAACAAAAACAAAAGTTGAATAATACACTTCTAGATACAATAAATCATGAGACATTTCTAAAAACTAATTGTTTTTCTAAAAATAGTCTGACATTTATTTCATTTGTAAATAAGAACATAACGTGGATTTTCTGCATTTTCTGCTTTCGCTGCTGGAAAAGGATATGAAGTAGAGGTACCATATACACAGAATATATTTAGATCCATCATTGGTCTAAAAATTTATAAAAAATATCCATTCTGGGGAAAAGACTATAAAAACAATCTCGATACATACGTGAATGGATTGTTTTTCCCCACCCCCAGACTGATCTTATGAAGTGGCGTATGTGTGACTTTGACGCCAATTCGTACGCCATTATTGGCGTGTTATCAAGACGCATACTCGCTTTTTAGCGTGTTTATCAACGCCATTTGGCCTCTATTGACTTACATTACCTTGCGATTGCGTGTGAATTGACGCCATAGGGAGGTTGGTCGGGGGGGAGGATGGGTCAAACACAGGACTTTCACCCAGGAGACCGTGGATCGGGTCACGTTTCCTTCGTGTCCCACGTGTCACGTTTCCTAAAGTCAACCGTCGCTTTCTTCTTTTACTAAAGCCAACCCCGCGTCACGTTTCCTAAACCCAACTGTAGCTTTCTTCTCGTTATAACACGCCAAGTGGCCTGTATGTTTACGTCCGCTGTATGCAGCGAAGACTCAATGATAGCTCAAAATGCGTCCAGATAACACGCCACTTGGCTTAAGAAAGTGGGCGTGTATGTTTAGAAGTGGGCGAAGTCATGATATCACGTTGCCACCCCCTACTAGCCAGTGGGTAATTTTCTACAAACATCCACATCATGACTCTGAATAAAAGTTTTCTTTGTCCGCCTCTGGACTTGACATTTTGATTCTTGCCAATTATGCATTCTGTTTCCCCCTCAAATGTTTACTTTTTCTGTCCTGTAGGAGAGAATCCAAGCTCAGGATATGCTGAAGACGTTTTCGACCCCTGTGAACGAGGAGTTCATCCAAAAGGAGGCGAGTGACACCGCCAAGCCCCAGCTGACAAAAGCCGAACCTCCCGCACAGGCCGACCAGGAGAAAGCAGACGATAAGCAAGAAGATCAACCAGCAGAGCAGAAGCCGGATGCACCAACAGACGCGCACGCCGACAAACCAGCTGACTCGCCAACGGACGAAGTAGAGGTTAAACCGGTCAGCGAAACAAAAGCCAAAGCCGCCCCGAAAGCCAAGGCCAAAGCCGGAGCCCAAGCAAAGACCAAGACAGCGGACAAAGTCAAACCTGCGGCTAAAAAAGACGCAAAGCAGACGGTTAAAACACAAGCCAAGCAGGTAGTCAAAAAGGACGCCAAACCAGCGGCGAAAAAGACAGTAAAAGTTGCCGCCAAGACAGCTAACGCTGACACCGCGTCGGCCTCGGACTCTCAGAAGGGCAAGGAGGAGCTGTGATCTAAACAGCACCGGTGACTGTGTCTATGTGCTGTTTATTTTTCTATTTTTTCTACTATTTCTGACATGGTCCTCTCTGTTGGTGGAATGAAAACGGAGGGAAAGGTTGAGTTAGTATTAGGGGTGCACGATTCAGAAAATGTCACGATTCGATTCAATATCGATTTTTAGGCTCAAGATTCAATTCAAAATCGATTTTCGATTCAAAAACGATTCACAGTATGTAAATGTAGTTACTTTTCCCATGTGATTGCAGTAGGCATACAATAATAGACAAAAATATATAGGAATCGATTTTTGGAATTCTGTGAATTGATTTTGAATCGGTAGAGCTTGAATCGCGATTCGAATTGATTTTTTTGCACACCCCTACTGCAGATTTCGCTGAAATCGTTGTACTAGTACTTGACAATCGAACTGACAATCTGCTAGAATGCCCAAATCACTGGAACCATCTTTGTTTGGCATCCAAAGTTTATGGGTATGTATAGATGGTTCATCTCAGTTTTGAATTTAAATGAATTTCTGTGTATTATCAGTGTACTAGGTTTGTGGAAGACTTAGATGAACATATTTGGCTGTGGGTTTAGGGATCTTCTCTCAAGAAAATGTGACGTTTTTTTCAATAAAAAACTAAATGCTATTTCACCTCACTTTGGACCATTATTATGACCATATCTGTGTCTAAAACGTTGGAAACTCAACCAACTATACTATAATCATTAGATCTGAGAAAAGTCATTTTATAAGCTTAATAATGGAAGGGAAAACCCTGATTATGTTTCTGATATTTGTGATGCTATGTTATAATAATAATAATAATAATGTATACTTTATTAATCCCGCAAGGGGAAATTACAATGTTTTCACTCTGTTGTTAATACACACATTACACACACATTACACACAGGCCTGAATTACACACACATGCTCAGTACCTCTACATGCACTAATGGAGAGATGTCAGAGTGAGGGAGCTGCTCATGGAAAGGCAGCCCGAGCAGTTGGTCGCTCAAGAGCACCTTGGCAGTGCCCAGGAGGTGAACTGGCACCTCTCCAGCTACCAGTCCACCACCATACTTTGGTCCGTATGGGGACTTGAACCAGCAACCCTCCAATTCCAAACCCAGCTCCCTACAGACTAGAGGTGTTGAAATTAGTCAAATGATCGATGCGTCGAATCACGGACATGGATGATGCTGCATCAATAATCGGCCGGGCCATAATCGATTATTTCTGTTTACAATTTAAAGTATGCCTTACTTTTTTTTTTTATTTCACCTTTATTTCACCAGGGAAATAAATCACATTGAGATTAAAATCTCTTTTACAAGTGAGCCCTGGCCAAGAAGGCAGCACATAAAAATACACTTTAACATACAACAAATAACAGACAAACAGGGATGGACAGCAATAAGAAAAAAGAAATAAAAACACAAAATCACATTTTAAAAACAAGCGCAAACATGTTGGTATATTTGATGTAGGCAGGACTTGAATTCAGCGTGTGAAATAAAAACCTGCAATTTTAGTTGATTTCGCAACTCATCCATGAAGTTGGAGCACTGTAACTAAAAGCTCTTTTCCAAACTCTGTTTTAGTTTGTGAAACATCATACGTTATGTATCTACTTGATCTTAGATTGTGTTCAGATCTACTAGATGTTAAGAATGTAGTCAAATATGAAGGAGTGTGTCCAGTTATTGATCTGTACACAAAGGTCAACCAATGTTTGAGCCTTCTTGTGTTGAGTGAGGGCCAACCTACCATTTCATATAACACAGTGATGGGTAGAGTACTTCAAATGGGTTATAAATCTCAGTGTGTGAAGCAGGAACTGTTTCTGAACCTTTCTGTTTACATGTTCTGGTATGTGTTACACATTCAGGAAGTGCCATGTGCTCAGTGCTGTAGTTTTATGTATCCAATTTATTTAGTATTACAGCACTGCAGAATGTTTGGTTTTTGAAGCTTGAAAAGCTGTGAATTACATATCCTATATGGCTTTAATAGAAAAATATATTTGACGCATCGTGATGCATCGAGATATCAAATTGAATCGCTGACATGATAATCGTAATCGAATAGGGAGATTAGTAGAGAGTCACACCTCTACTACAGACTGAGCTACTGCCGCCCCACATGGAACCAAGCACAGGTGGGTTACAGAGGGATTTGGGGTAAATATGCGCCAAGCTTTTCTGTTGAGGAAAACCTCAAATCAACCGTGTGAATGGTTGAAATAAAAGTGATGTGAGTTTTCATTCAAAAACAATGCAGTACTCGGAGCCAACACTGGGTGTCAGGATGGAAACATTGTTCAGTAATCTGTCCCGCTCTCACTGCACATTCAAAAAATACATAACAAATTCACTTTAGTGAACTTCACGGTTTTTGGAAGTCCTGCTGTGATTGGATTTCACCCTGAATAATTTAAAGCCCATGTGCTCATTGTTCTACTGACTTCTTTTGAAGCTCAGCACATTTCAAAACTGTCACATTATAAATCTCAGAGCCTGCATGGGAAAACCAACATGTTTAAGTTTGAAGTGTAGGCCGACATTGACGTATCTGTTTTCTCTGTGGACGCTGCTGTTGGGATTTAATTAAATTTGGATATTTGCTCCTCGCAAAAAATATATTACCAGTTCTCTCGATCTCAACCGTTCAGTTTTCCCCAAAGAGCTTGGAACAAAGTACAAAGTACAATTCTACATTTACTACATTACATTTACATAATTAACAGCTATAATAGTTACTTTGCAGATTAAGATTACACACAAACCTAATCTGTTTAAACAAGATGATGCTTTGTTCTCAATGAATGCGCCCAATATATTTACTGTACATATACATACACAGTAGTTAAATGCTGCTTACATTTTAATGCATCAATAATCAAATAATATTTTGGGGGCTTTATTTGATAGTGACAGTGGATAGACAGGAAAGGTGGGAGAGAGATGGGGGGTGACACCCAGCAAAGGGCCGCAGGTCGGACTTGAACCCGGGCCTCTGCAAAGGACTCAGCCTACATGGGGCGCCACTCTACTGGTTGAGCTAGAGGTTGCCCCAATAATCAAATAACAGGATATATAGAATAGTATTTGCATAATGCATATTTTTTACTTTTGATACTTCAAGAACATTTTGCTGATAATACTTTCCATTTAGGTTCATACTTGACTCAAAGATTTAATTCAAGTTAGATGATTTAATATGAAGATATGGGGAACTAGTCAAAAGCTTTGCAGCAGCATCCTGGACCTCTTGTATCTGGTCCAGGGTTGTCTAGTTAAAGGAATAGTTAACATGACATTCTGGGAAACACTTATTTGCCTTCAAGAGTCAGATGAGAACATGAATACCACTCTAAATGTCTGAGAGTGGTATCAATCCTCTCACTCTTGCCAAGAAAGTGAAAGGAATACCGAGCACCCGCTGAGCACCCACGTGCGCCAGACTGCCAGTAGGCTACATACATTTTGAAAATTAACATTGCAGTTGGTGCTAAGTGGATCGTCTGTCATAGTGTGATTGGTTATGTCGCTGTCAGTCCCCTGCTCCATATCCTATCCACCAGCGTCTCTCGGATGAAAACGCCTCTTTAGTGACCCCGCTCCATCCCCCCACTACACAGTGCGTGTATGAGCGTTCGGTAACCAGAGTGAGATTAAAATGGACATATTTATAATTAAAAAAGCAAAACTTAATGATGCAACTGCATCGACATCCACCAACAATGCAGAGAGTTCCACCAATGCCCTGTCAGAAGCAGATAACAACAGTGGAGCTAGGAGCTACAGCGAAGCTAGGAGCTACGAAGTTAGGAGCAACGGCGAAGCTAGGAGCTACAGCGAAGCTAGGAGCTACGAAGCTAGGAGCAACGGCGAAGCTAGGAGCAACAGCGAAGCTAGGAGCTACAGCGAAGCTAGGAGCAACAGCGGAGCTAGGAGCAACAGCGAAGCTAGGAGCAACAGCGAAGCTAGGAGCAACAGCGGAGCTAGGAGCTACAGCGAAGATGGACGAAATAAGGGAAGAACATATCAGGCTAGTTGCAAAGCAAAATTCCCCTGGATAGCATATGACTCCACAAAAAACAAAGTGTTTTGTAATATCTGCACTACAGCTAAAAACATGAATGCCCCTCTTCCATCGTCAATCCACGACCAAGAATCTTTAAAAGCTTTCGTTCAGGATGGCTTTTCGCACTGGGCTAAATCACTTGAGCGATTTAGATCACATGAAAAGGGAAATTTGCATCGCACTGCTGTTAGCATTGTGGCAGCTACCAATGCAGGTCTTAATGTTGCTGCTTCGCTCTCTGCTGGTAAATTAAGGCAGATGGCTGATGCCAGAATCGCTTTGCTGGCTATTCTTTCTACCCTCCAGTTTCTTTCCTGTTAGGGAGTGGCCATTAGAGGAAAAACTGACCAAGAGTCCAATTTTATGCAGATGCTATATGTGCGTGCTAAGGATATCCCAGAGTTACGGTCATGGCTGGCTCGTAAGGACAACAAGTGGCTCTCTCATGACATCCTAAACAAGATGATTGAAATTATGGCTCATGATGTCTTGAGAAAATTAATTGGAGAAATACAGTCTGCTGGGTTTTTCTCTGTAATTATGGATGAGACAACTGATATTACGGTCAAAGAACAGGTGTCTGTTTGCTTACGTTATGTGACTGAAAATCTGGAGCCAGAAGAACTTTTCTTAGAATTTTATGAGACATCAAAAACAACTGCAGACACACTTTTTCAGCTTTTAAAAGACATTCTGATGAGATTCGCCCTGCCAGTCAGTAAATGCAGAGGACAGTGCTATGCCGGCGCATCAAATGTGTTCGGTATTCGAACAGGTCTGCAGGCTCACATGCAGGCGCTGGCGCCTCGAGCACAGTACATCCATTGCACCGCACATGTTGTGAATTTGGTTATGCATGATGTTTCCGAAAACATTCCCGCATGTTGCAACTTTTTGACAAATATACGTGACCTGGTCCCGCTCATCAGAAAATCACCAAAGCGACTGGCCTGGTTCCAGGAGTTTCAAGACGACGGCGCTTCATCTCCTCTGTGCCCAACCAGATGGACCTTGAAAACGGCCTTGTTACAATCCATTACATCCAACTACAGTGTGCTGCTGGAATTTCTGGAGGACCTGTCTGAAAAAGAAAGGGGAGAGGTAGGAGGGAAAGCAAACGGTCTTCTCACGCACCTGCTGAAATTTAGCACCTTTTTCTCCTTGAAACTCAAGCTGAAATTCTTCTCTCGCATGGAAACAGTCAATGTTGCACTTCAAAACAGCCAGTTGCACCTACAGTAAGCTAGGCAGATGATTGACACACTGAGAGAAGACACAGTGTCTTCGTGAAGAAGGATTCCAAGAATTTTGGAAAAATACTACAGCAGAAGCGCATGTCCTGGACTTGGATAGCCCAAATGTGCCAAGACTAAGATGAATCCCCCAGCGATTGGACAGTGGAGGTTCAGCAAACAGTTTTCAAACACCAGAGGCGATGTTCTGACAGCAGTACTTTGATGTCATGGATTCAGCATCAACATCTCTGAACTGC
>CM042319.1:2979435-3119435 GCA_023566125.1 Zingel zingel | reverse complement strand
TAGAAGCACATTCGTAAAGGTCCCACGGCATGAAAATTTCACTTTGAGTTTTTTTTAACATTAATATGAGTTCCCCCAGCCTGCCTATGGTCCCCCAATGGCTAGAAATGGTGATAGGTGTAAACCGAGCCCTGGGTATCCTGCTCTGCCTTTGAGAAAATGAAAGCTCAGATGGGCCGATCTGGAATCTTCCCTTTATGATGTCATAAGGGGAAAGGGTACCTCCCCTTTCTCTGCTTTGCCCACCCAGAGATTTTGGCCCGCCCATGAGAGAAAGAGAGAGACATCATGGCTTAAAAACAAGCGAAGCATGGCAGTTGGTCAAGGCCACACCCCCACCCTCCACCTTGCCCCCCCCTCTCCTCCTCAATAGCATTTAAAGCTACAGACACAGAAATGGCACATCCTAAGGAAAGCTCATTGTGGGAATGGCTCTAGTGGCTGGAATTCTGCACCAAGGCTGAATTTCAGGAAAGAGACTTCAGATACAGTATTAGGGGACCACTAAGGTCTATATAAAAGAGACTTCAGATACAGTATTAGGGGACCACTAAGGTCTATATAAAAGAGACTTCAGATACAGTATTAGGGGACCACTAAGGCCTATATAAAGAGACTTCAGATACAGTATTAGGGGACCACTAAGGCCTATATAAAAGAGACTTCAGATACAGTATTAGGGGACCACTAAGGTCTATATAAAAGAGACTTCAGATACAGTATTAGGGGACCACTAAGGTCTATATAAAAGCATCCAAAAAGCAGCATGTCATAGGACCTTTAAATAGAGATACTATTATATGTTTTAACTGACCATTTAAAATATAAGCCAGTTTTATTTATTTAATAGCTTTTTTAAATTGTTTTTTAACCCTGGTGTTCATTTTATTCAGTTGGTTTTAAAATTAATTGTTTTATTGTCCTTCCTTTCTCTCTCATCTGTGTCTTAATTTAGTGATTTTGTAATGTTGTTCTGTGAAGCACTTTGGGCTGCATGCTTGCATGAAAGATGCTATATAATGTATAATATATGTAACGATAGGGCTGTACCGTTTGCTTACATTTGGATTATGGATTATGCCTTAATGAGAAAGAGTTGCTCAGCATTACAAGTGAGGATCTGGTTAAAGTTATGCTTCTGGCAAGGAATTAGCCTGACTGCTTGTTTAGCGCTGTGTAGAGGAGCTAATGGGCCTGAATAAAGTACAGCGCTAATGGGCGAATGACATTTGTATTGGCCCTCATAACACCGGTTGTCAAAATAATGATTTGAATGCACAATTTCACTGAAAGGAGAGATCCTGCTTTCAGTCACAGCGTGGAGTATTAATATGCTAAGTGTCGCTTGTTAGCCTGTGGGAAGGCATTAGCTGCTGTTTGGGGAGGTTCACAGGGCTAGGGGGTATTTATGTTGACATATAGCGCTACTCCTCCACTCCCTATTTCTTCGTACCTGTACCCAAGGGCGTAACTTGTGGTTCAACAATGAGGGATTTGAGGTCTCCACGTTTGAGCATTGGAATTTTGAGCATATAAAACACATTTTTCTGCACTAGTTGGTGCCTTTTCTGCATCAAATACCTTTATTTATGTAAAGGAAATTATAATAGTTTTTTTTGGGTGTTGCAGTGGCACCCATAGGGGAAGGGTTGTGATTCTTGGATGACCTTTTGGGCCTTTAAATGAAGATGTCTCCTCTGAATGTTACATTGAAGGCAGACCGGGTGATGCTTGGCTTACTGCCACCCACTTACAGAGAGACAGATGGGAGAAGAAAGGTGGGCCCGTGGGGTGGGGGAGACCCACAGACAGAGTGGGCCCTCAACCAATGTGTTGGGCAGAGAGTGAGTGTGACTTGCTAGTAATTTAGAGTGCCATCTCGGAAATACGTCTGTGTTCAACGAACTCACGTTAATTTAAAAAAGAAGTTCCATTTGCTATTCATGCCTTTGAAAATCAAACCTATCTACGTCATGGTTTGAATTTTCTTTGTAAAATAGTCAGTAGAAATCTATAATGAAATGATATGCTTATTCTATGGAGTTAGTAAAGTATTTAAAACTATTCAATTAAATGCAGGGGTGCAAACTCATGTTAGCCTGTGAGAAGTTTTCCCTATGGACTGAGCTACTGCAACCCTTAAGGCCCAGACACACAAACGTTGGCAGAAAAGGTAGTTGGACTGATCAGTCTCCCCAAATTGGTCAAAAAAGTGCCTCGGAACACACCAAAGTGACGAGATGTAATACGTCTCCATAACAGCAGGCGGCGCTAATCTGTCTTGTCGCCCAAAAATGAAAACTGGCAGCTGATTGGACGAACGCGTCACGTGGGTCTGGTTTCTCCGGAAATTCAAAGCCTGACTGTCATGGCGGCTTGTTTAGAATACGATCTCATATTGGACTAAAATAGTTCACCCAAACGTGTTCCTGAGAACATGTTAAGAGAGAAATAGGCCGTGCAGTTGCTGAATCTGTCTTCATTTCAGATCAACAAAGGTCAGTTTAAAAGATTTTTGTCTGATTTTGAGAGACTCCAGTCACGCTCATCCCGCTCCCCGTTTCCAGGTTAGCTCTCTACCAATCAGATGGGTATTTTGAGTCCGAATGCTGGCAGTGCCCGCCCTGCAGATTATACATGTCAAATCGGCCAAAATGAAGGACGATGGCCCCTCAGACGGACGACAGCACGGAACACACCGAACAGACTCGAGTCATTGACCTCGCCAGACTGTCCAACGGCCAATTATCGGCTCGGTGTGTCCGGGCCTTTAAGTGGCATAGGTTGGTGTTGTGGGGGATTTTCCAGTTTACGAACTCATGCTATGTATGTTGAGACAGTGGAACCCAGGTCTCATTCAGGTCAGGGTCCAACTTAACCTCATAACCTGTCTCAGGCAGAGTAGTAGTTCAACTCTGTCTCCATAGAAGATGGTAGACGTAACAGCTTCATGATAAGACAGTGCTGCCTCCAGCGCTCCCATCAGGAACGTCCCTAGGATTAGATTAAAGTGGAAAACGTTAGTCATAGTGAGGTGCTTGCTACAGTTGCATTTCTAGTGATGAATCGGCAGAAAACGTTTTATTTATCCAATTCACTGCTTTGTTTTAAAGGTGCCCTGCCACACAAAAACGTTTTTTACTTGTATTTTTTGCAATATGTTAGGTCCATATGTGTTTGTGTTATGTCGTGAATGTGAAAATGAACTGCTACCTCCTGTCAGCTCTAGCCACTGAACAGAAATAAGCGGAGAAATCAGGCCAATTACAAAAGCTGGTCAGTCTGACATCATGTTGCCTGAGCTCATTACTATTCATGAGCTCGCCCAGTTGCGCTGGGTAAAGGATGCTGATAGCCAGGCTCTCATTGGCTAGCTGTTAGCCAATCAGAGTCAAGCAGCTTAGCTCGTTGAATATTAATAAGAACTGGCAGAAATCGAGCTGAGTCATTCTGCAGGCTTTCTATACCACAGTAACCAAGGCATTTTTTCCACAAAAAAATGTTACAGAGTCTATGGTAGAACTTCAGTAATTACCACAAAGTAATGAAATACGTGTGGCAGGGCACCTTTAACGGCGCTCGCTCTCTTCAGTCACTCTCTAGCTCGCTCAGCCACATAACGCTAACGTGCTCGGTAAATACACCTTCAGGAAGACAGGAACTTCAGAAGTTGGGATGGCACTACACTGTACTGTTTAATCCTAAATTCTCCTCAATTAAGATTTCATTAAATGCTTCTGTGTAAGTCACCAAAGTCTCCTGAACCTTCTCCACGCATGTGAATATCAGTTGTGCTGCTCCTGAGTTAACAGGTGGGAAAGACAGCAAAAAGGGGAAGTGAACAAGACAGAGATGGGGGGGGGGGGGGGTCTGCTTCACGAGAAAGCAGGTACACGACACATTTTTGGAATAGCAGCAAATAAAAAGGTGGCAAAAAGTGTGAGAAAGGTTTTGTTGACAGTAGTATCGAGACAGTGGGCTGAATGCTCCCAGACCGGGTTAACACCTTGTCACTTACAGAGCGGATATGCCTCACATTTATCCACAAGTTAAATGTAACTTTGGTTTCAAGTAAGCTATTGGCTTGTAAGTGATATATGGCGCTTTAAAAGTTTTCATAGTGGTTATCTTTGCTAAAAGTACTGTACTTGGACCAGGCTATATTGTGATTCTGCAATCAAAATGACATAAAAGCAATCAAATATCATCGATCGATTGTATTTTTCACCTTAAGTCACTGTCAAGGGGGTAAGCGAGCATCCGGAAAGCGTAGCTCCTATGGGGAGATTCTGAGGCTAACAAGCCATCACCCCCCGTTAGCATCCCATTGACTGCCATTCATTTTGGCGTCACTTTGACAGAGAATAACTTTACATCTGAAGCGTTTAAAGACTCTATTTGTCCGTTGTTTATTTCTAAAGAAACACGACAATGTATAAAAGGTTCCATTACCTTGTATCTCACGTTATGGCTCCATAGCAGCCATTTTTGTAAAAATAGGCTAACGATTGTGTCATGACTACGCGACTTTCTGTCGCACAGTAGAGAAATTACCGTATAGTACATGAGAAGCTTGCAGGAAATTGGGGGGACATGGAGGCATACAGTCAAGGGAGAAGCCCCATAGAGAGTCCATGAAAGCATCGGAACAAAATATTTCAGCAACGTTTTGCACCTGCTCCTACGCTCATGGACAGCTCCTACTCACGCTCTCCGTCTCTGCAAGATTGGGAATGATTGAGATTTCTCTTGGCACAGCTACCAGAAGACTTCCAACTTTCAGACAGGTTGCTCACGTCACATCTACGTCTTCAAGCTCAGTTGGAGGCTGCTCAGTAACGCTCAGCCATCACCGGAAAAGTGCTTCTAATAGACTTCACTGACCTCTGTCGAAGTCTATGGCGTCGCTGTGTCCATTATTTTACTGTCTATGGTCACTGTCAACCATCAGCTTACATATCTTGTTGGCTTCCTTTTATCACCTTAAAAGTCCTCAAATCTAAACAAATCGTTTTCTCTTATGCAGTATTTGCAAGCTTACAAACTAGACTAAGGTCTTAGGAAGTTCAAATTGCTACTACTCTGTATTTGTATTGGATCCAGACCACGCCCATCCCATTGCAGTGTTAACCCTCTAGTGTTTACATCCAACACATAACACAGAGTCCGTGAAAGCACTGTCAGAGTAACAGAGAAAGAGGAAACGGAAGACTGACCGAGAGAGGAGTCAGACATGAGTAAACATCGGAGCTGCGTTTTCAGAATGGCGAGAACTGAGACAAACAGAAGCCTGTAGATCCGATGCTGACCGGGCGTTCTTGCTGTTGCACTTGTAACTATCTTTAATCAGAAACTTTATCTGCCACAGAGTTTCTTGTCAGCTTGATGTTGGCAAACACTAGTTGCTTCTGCTCCGACAGTGTTCTAAGGCCATTGTAGAAAAAAAGAATAATGTTACGTTAATGTTAATAATTATGTTACTGAGTGGACTCCGTGCGTTCGCCGGCCGGCCTCTTTGAAAACAAATGCACATGACCAGAGAGAGAAGAAGGAGGGGGGAGAGTCGCCAACAAGTTTTTACGACAGCGTTGCCAAATATCTATTCCGAAGCTGTAGGTGGAGCTCTATAGAGAAACCTGTGAGCAAAAAGCGAGAAAACAGCGAAAAAATTGCCAGAACTGCATAGCGCCCCTTTAAATGGAGTCTGGTGGGTTTGGTGATGACAATTTTGGGGTGGTTTCATGTTAAGGAAGGATCTTACTCTTTCTTTCTCTGTAGGGATCCTTTCCATAATGTTGTCAGACACTTAGAATAATAATCTGAGTCTGTCAGCAGCAAAAACAGAATTTTTATTTAAGGTGCGCCAATGCCCATTAACGTTACATAGCAGCTTGTTTCGCCGTGGCCGAATGCAGCGGTTGCGCTTAATACTGGACCAAGTTCAAAGATTATTGTTCCTATCAGTCCCTTAGACAGAAAAACATAGGAACATAGGAAGTACTTCCATTATGTTGCACTTCAGTTCTCTTCCACTACATTTCAGAGGGAAAGTACTGTTATTAATAATAATAACCTTTATTTATGTAGCACTGCACTTCAGGGCTGGAGTGGGACTCATTTTCAGCCCTGGAGTTTCAGGCCCACTTTACTTCACAACTCCATCTCCATCTCTCCATCTTCGTCCACTTATCCGGTATCGGGTCGCGGGGGTAGCAGCTCCAGCAGGGGACCCCAAACTTCCCTTTCCCGAGCCACATTAACCAGCTCCGACTGGGGGATCCCGAGGCGTTCCCAGGCCAGGGTGGAGATATAATCCCTCCACCTAGTCCTGGGTCTTCCCCGAGGCCTCCTCCCAGCTGGACGTGCCTGGAACACCTCCCTAGGGAGGCGTCCAGGGGGCATCCTTACCAGATGCCCGAACCACCTCAACTGGCTCCTTTCAACGCAAAGGAGCAGCGGCTCTACTCTGAGCTCCTCACGGATGACTTCTCACCCTATCTCTAAGGGAGACGCCAGCCACCCTCCTGAGGAAACCCATTTTGGCCGCTTGTACCCTTCACAACTGACTATATTAAAATAATGTCAATAAAACCTTTGTATAAAAGTCTGCAATAGCGCACTGTTCTCTAGAGCCTCGTAACTCAGTGTATTTTTGTAAAATATAATTTCCAATTCAGTGCAAATACAGTAAGTGTTGCTTCACAATGTAGATTTATTAGAAAACCATATTATTATTTACAACAACACAATAATGTTCAACAATATCAGAATCTATTTTCTTTGCAAATTGCAAAGTGTTCACAAATATCCAAACCTTGAAATTAAATAAAAGAATAAAATAAAATGTATTGCACTTTGAATAATATTTCATATAACTTTCTATGCGCTTTCAGTTGTGGGCTTTTTTTTTAAGGATTTACTATCCTTATTTCTTTGATAAAAGGCATAATGGATCACTAGTAACATTTGGGAATAAAAAGGGGTAATATTGTAACTAATCTGATCATGTTTGATTGTTCACACACTGTGGTAAAACAGCTTAGATGTGCCTTCCACACTGACAGTAGCTTTTACAAAACTTTCTGATAAAGTTAAGTCAGTTTCATTGAAGGGTAACTACTGTTTTTTTTTTTCAACCTGGACCCTATTTCCCTATGTTTTCTGTCTAAGTGACTGATGGGAACAATAATCTTTGACAATGGTCCAGTATTAAGAGAGATCGCTGCAGTCGGCAGTGTAAGTTAAAAGGGCAATTGTGCAGCTTGTATTTACCTTCACAAAAGTGCTCGTTTTGGCAGGCTCAGATTAATATTCTAAGTGTCTGACAACATTATGGAAAGGATTTCTAAGGAGGTCGACCTTTCTGTTAAAGAGTAAGGTCCTTTTTTTAAACATAAAACCATCTTAGAAATTGTGTTTGCTAAAGCCACCAGACTCCATGTAAATAAACAGTAATTTATGCAACAAGTCGACAAAAACTAAATAAAACTATGAAAAGCTGTTTTGGGTCGTCTTTCCACTGTCATTGAATTAGCTCAGCGAGTAACTCTGGCATTCAGTAATGATCCTCATTAAGTATGCCCTTGTAGCCGAGCTGCACCAATCACATCGCTGTATCTGATGTAGGCGGGCCAGAGGCGAGCTAAACAGATGACGACAGCGCTGCGATGTTGACATCATTAGTAAACATTGCAAGATGGCTACGGATGAACACCAGTTGTTTGAAACGGCTTTGGCCGCTACAATGAACGAATTAGACTTGGCTTTTTATCTAAAAGAGGAACAGAAGACCACAGGCGTCATTTTGGTTTGAAATGTGCTGGGGACAGAGACTCATTCGGAAGTGCATTTTCAGAAGTACTGGTTACAATGACGCATTCATTTTTTTTTCTCTCTTTCGCGCAGGTCATGTTTTCAAAGACGCTGTCCTGTAGCTTAATAATGTAAATTAATAAAAATTTATACAGAAATGTGATGACGTCCGACACGTTTTATGAAGAAGAAAGCCTTTAGTTTTCAAAAAGCATAAGACATATGAATGATGTTCTGCTTCATGTATCCATGTACCATGTTGACAGTGTGACATGACGTGACATCAGACTCAGAGAGAGGAGCTGCGCAGGATTAAAAAAAACAACTTCTGGGGTACTTTTGAGACACTGAATAACTGTGGAAAGAGTTGCTTGCTGTTGAATGGAGAGAATGATTCCTACAGATCAGGGGTAGTTTCAATTCAACTCCGAAAAAAAAGCATTTCAAAATGGAATCTGACAATCCCTTGAGAAAGACAAAGCAAAAGTCCCTGGCTCCTTTGAGATGTGTTGGGAAAAAAAAGTTTATCCGAAGTTAGAGCGCAAGTGAGCGGTGTTGCAAGCAGGCGGCTGAGCCTACGCACCGTCCCGTGGATTAACGGTGCAGGTGCTTCAGTCATATTGTGCAGCACAATATTTGTAGTTCTTTACCACAGAAGAGCTGCGTCTGTGCCGGCCCTGTGGGGATAGTAGAGATTTTTGTGGATTTGTTGGCATCTGTCGCTCAAGAATTATATGTGTTATGAACTTTATTTATTTTTTTAACTAAATTGAGCTCAAGGTTTTCAAAAAAAGTGGTGGGTACAAAATGACTCATGACGAAATCTGATAGGTACGCGTACCCACCGTCCCCACTGAAATCGACGCCTATGCAGAAGACGGTGCTACAATCGTTCCTTTGCAGGAAGGACGTTTTTGCTGTTTTTCCGACCGGATACGGCAAGAGTTTAATCTACCAGTTAGCTCCTCTTGTAGCTAAGAGTTTAATCTACCAGTTAGCTCCTCTGGTAGCTAAGAGTTTAATCTACCAGTTAGCTCCTCTGGTAGCTAAAAGTTTAATCTACCAGTTAGCTCCTCTGGCAGCTAAGAGTTTAATCTACCAGTTAGCTCCTCTGGTAGCTAAGAGTTTAATCTACCAGTTAGCTCCTGTAGCTAAGAGTTTAATCTACCAGTTAGCTCCTCTGGTAGCTAAGAGTTTAATCTACCAGTTAGCTCCTATGGTAGCTAAGAGTTTAATCTACCAGTTAGCTCCTCTGGTAGCTAAGAGTTTAATCTACCAGTTAGCTCCGCTGGTAGCTAAGATATTAATCTACCAGTTAGCTCCTCTGGTAGCTAAGAGTTTAATCTACCAGTTAGCTCCTCTGGTAGCTAAGCGTTTAATCTACCAGTTAGCTCCTCTGGTAGCTAAGAGTCTAATCTACCAGTTAGCTCCGCTGGTAGCTAAGAGTTTAATCTACCAGTTAGCTCCTCTGGTAGCTAAGAGTTTAATCTACCAGTTAGCTCCTCTGGTAGCTAAGAGTTTAATCTACCAGTTAGCTCCTCTGGTAGCTAAGAGTTTAATCTACCAGTTAGCTCCTCTGGTAGCTAAGAGTCTAATCTACCAGTTAGCTCCTCTGGTAGCTAAGAGTGTAATCTACCAGTTAGCTCCGCTGGTAGCTAAGCGTAAGGGGCTCTGGATACGTCACCCCGTGTATTGTTGTGATTGGTCGTAGTGTTATCCAATGCATGCAGTGAGATTTTCAAATGCATGCTTGGTGCTGCCCCTCGAGTTGGGCCAGTTTTATTACTCATTGCCAGACCCTTAATCTTTCAGGTTTGGGTCTGGACTTCCAGGCTAACAACACCGGCCCTCGCGACCAAAAAACCCGACCTGCCCACTCCCGATTAGCCGATCCAGGCCTGCTGCATTTTCCGTTTACTTTGAATCATCTTTCTGTATATCTGTATCTGTGTCTGTGTCCCAACCTGCAGTGGCAGATGGCCGCCCACCAAGGACCAGGTTCTGTAGAAGTTTCTACTTGTTTTAAGGAAGTTTTTCCTGTCGCACCAAATGCTTGCTATGGGGGCAATTGTTAGGTCTCTGTAAATTATAGAGTGAGGTCTAGACCTACTCTCTCTGTAAAGTGCCCTGACATAACTCCTGTTATGATTCAACACTATAAATTAGATTCAATTGAATTAACTTTATTCATTATCAGTAAAAGTACATTAATACTGTGCTTTTGACATAGCGGTGAATTGGGAGCCGAGGAGGAGGTGAAAGGCTGCAGAGGGTCGAGGAGAGAGCGTGGAGGTAGAGGAGGGTCGAGGGCCTGTTCAGTGTTTGCTTAAGGCCAGATGGCAGGAGAATGGCGTGTGTGCTGCGCAGCGAGGGCTGAGAGGAATGCTTGTCTTTTCTTTGCTTTCTCTCCGTGAGTGGAGACTCAGAGGACTGCTGTATAACAGTGGATTAAGTGCCACATTCCCATTTTAATCTCTCTATAGTCACCCTCAGCTGTTCACCCTCAGGCACATGCTCCTCTATCTCTCACTGCCTGTCTGTTGATATTGGGCTCGCATACAGTATACTATACTCTCTCACACACACACACACACACACACACACACACACACACACACACACACACACACACACACACACACACACACACACACACACACACACACACACACACTTTGACTATAGACATGCACCAAAACCCAATCACTCAAGTGAATATCTCACAGATTGGGACTGAAGGACATGTCAACCAAACATTTGGCACACTGAACTCCCATTATCCTCACTGTGTTGATTGTGTGCTGTTTTTTTGGGACTTACGGCATAGACATGGTCAGATTAATGACTTTTACAGATGAAATTTGATATAGCCTACTGTTGAAATATCAAATATTACCAAAATCATCCGCCACAAGCTCCACTGATTTCCGACATCTCTGTCAAACCTGAAGATGTCAGCTAAATGTGTGGAAAAGTCATGGTACATGAATGCTAGTTAAATGTTTCATAAAGTGGGCTGAAGTGCACAAATTAGATTTTTGATCATTAGAAAATCTTCAATGCAAACAAAGAGTGTGCCAAGAACGTTTCGCACAAGTAGGTTTTTACTTCTTTGTCAACTAATGTCTTTCAAATGTCATGCTTTCTTACAATAAAAACTAACCAGGCTAATGCTGCATTCAGGTGGTGTCGGAATAATCGGAAAAATGAGTTCCAGACTGGGAAAATTCATGGGAATTCAAGTCGGACCAATAACTCGGAAAGTCTTAGTGCACGACATGCAGAGTTTATATTACGCCGTAACATGGTGAAAGTAAATGTTGGGTTGATGGTAATTCACGTTGGCCTAATGCTTATCAATTTTTGGTATTAGGTTGTAATAGTTAGTTGCTGCCCACGTAGAGTGACCTAGATTAGTTAGAAAAGTTATTTATTAGCATGAACTCTGATAAAAAGTCCGGTCAAGCAATATTTGAGTGGTTTTAGGGAATGTGACGTTACTGGTGGAGCAGGCCTGGGACAAAATCCCTGATATAAAGCTTCAAACTGGAGATACATATTCTTTTCTTTGTAACGTCCACATTAAAACTAAAGCTCAGAAGAACAACTTACCAACTCGGGATATGAGACCATCCGAGGAGCACGTCAATGCAGCACAAGAGACGTGGTAGGGTTGGGTCAGTGGTATATTTAGAGGTTTACGCCTCGACGCAGAGGTCCAGGGTTCAAGTCCCACCTGTGACGATTTCCTGCATGTCTTCCCCCTGTCTCTCCGCTTTCTCACCTAGCTGTCCTGTCAATTAAAGGCGGAAAAGGCCAAAAAATAATCTTAAAAAAAAAAAAATGCAGCACAAGAGTCTGCAGTCGTGATAACCCAAACACAAGGGCTCAACATAATGAGGACGGTGGATGGGACACAGGGCTTTAAATTAACTCTTTTAAACACCAGCCAACACGGCTAGTAGATTCTTAAAGTGTCCATTTTATGAAAAAAATTACTTTTTCTGGGATTTGGGGTTACTTGGTTATTTTGTGTCTCTGGTGCTTCTACACACATACAAACTTGGAAAACTCGTCCTGCCTTCAGTCTCCGGGTGAGCTGGTCAAAATCTGCACGGCTTTCTACGTCACTAGCCGAGACGAGGGGGCTAGGGTGCTAACCGTTAGCATGCTAGCGCTAGCATGCTAGCTTGTTCTGCTACAACACACACAAATTCACCCTAATCTACAAAATAAATTGTATAGAACTAATTCCATGTCCCTGTTCTGCAGGTATTCACCACAAAGTTGGAAGTGCGCCCTCGTTTAGAAGAAGTCTCCTTGTACTACTGAAGTTGGAGAAACAGCTAGCTAGCTCATGTAGTCCTTACCTAGCTACTGAGCATGTGGTCTTACCTAGCTACTGAGCATGTGGTCTTACCTAGCTACTGAGCATGTGATCTTACCTAGCTACTGAGCATGTGGTCTTACCTAGCTACTGAGCATGTGGTCTTACCTAGCTACTGAGCATGTGATCTTACCTAGCTACTGAGCATGTGATCTTACCTAGCTACTGAGCATGTGCGACTGCCAACAAAGATGTTACAGCAGTGAAAGGTCTCACTCTGGAGCTAAAACAGAGACCTGAACACAGGGTGAAAAGAGGAGCTGCAGCAATGTGCAGTACAACTAAAATATGATGTTTTTTGAAAATTAAACCATGTAAACATATTCTGATACAATCTCAATTTACAATTATGAACCTGAAAATGAGCAGAATATGGCCACTTTAAACTTACCAGCCAGTCAGATTTTCCACAGGCCACATATTTGTTGTTTTTTTCCTAACTAACTTTACTACTTCATTTCAGCTTCTCTGGTTTGTTTCACACCGTTCCGTTCTTTGTTTCAGCGTAGCTCGTAATCAAAACCTAGACGCACCCTAGACAAGTAGCCAACGGTTGTACGACACTTCACGACATAGTGTTCATGGGAAATGTAGGATTAGTACTACGAGCAGTGTTGCGAGATAAAGGCCCTGTTTACACGTACCTGGTTATTTTGAAAAACTGAGACATTTGCCTTCGTTTGTGCCCTTCATTTACACGCAAACGGAGAATTCTCCTCTGAAAACGAGTCTTTTTAAAACCTCCGGCCAGAGTGGAGATTTTGGAAAACTCTGTTTGCACGTTTGCACGTAAACTGAGACAAACGGAAGTTTAGTCAACTGAGGAAGTGAGGAAGAGAAGAGAGAGGAAGTGATTCGTTGCTGTTGTTGCTATTTTCGTGATTCTGATTGGCTAATGTGGGCTTGAGCTTCTCGTTACACTGCCACCTACATGTCTGGCGTGCTCTTGATGGAATTGACGGCATACACACACCGGTACGTGTAAACGAACACTTTTCGTGTTCGTTTACATGTTATTTTTGAAAAGGTTGAAATGTCCGTTTATGAAAATAGCCGGCCACGTGTAAATGTACCAAAGATTACGTTTCTAACCAAACACACACCATACCGCCCAAATTTCTTGGCGGAAAACAAACGAATCTGGCAACAGTTCTGCAGCTGGCTGATTCAAACAGACAGTGTGTTATCGGCTTCATTCATCAACGGCCAAAATGGCTGGTAACTTTAAAATGTTACGCGCCAAAGTTCATTTGTACCTGCATTTGGCGGGTTAAGCCCTGGTTACACAGACAGCACTTTTGAATCTTGGACCTCTTTTGAAATGTTTTACAAAACAATCAGATCGTCATTATGCCAAATCTATGTTATCATTTATTTAGCAAATAATTTCTTTTTTTTCAAAAGACCTAATAAAGATTCTTAGTAAAAATTAACAGTTTACTTTCAGTTTTCCTAGTTTGATGCAATTCAAATTGGCATTAAAATCCTTGGATTGAAACCCAGCACATGCTCCCAAATTCCTCAAACTTTATTTCCCCAGGTGGGCCTACTCCGGGGGAAGAAGAAGCTGTACTGCTACAGAGGAACTCAGAGGCCCCACTCCAGACCAGGAAGCCTTTCTTTCTGGGGGACCCATTTTCCAGAGCCCTGGGTCAACCTTATGCTACCATAAAGCTCTTTCCGGCTCCAGATAAATGCTTGCCTAAATGAGAAGCCCTTCCCATTGCAGCACCACTAAAAGGGTTTCTGCTTTTCTCTCCACTTCACGTCCCCGACTCTCTTCGAGGATCAGATCAGCACAGTGTTTTCAGCAATTTGGGGAACCGGATAGAGCCTCAACATGCAGGTGCAAGACATTTTGTTCCAGCAAGTGTATGGTACAAGGGGAGGAGAGCAGGAAGGGAATGACGGAAGAAGACAAATACAAAGCATAGGCTGGATAATTTATGTTTGTATTGTGGATCAATGCAAACAAATGCACTAAAAACTCAAACTGATTTTATAGTATTGATAGATTGAATGAGAACAAACAAGTACATTGTTTGAATTAATTTGAACACAACACATGTATCCTAATCTTAAATGAAGTAGTAGAATGTGGGCAGATAGTGAGAGCGGACAATGTTGCCAGCGGGAACCATAGACAGTATATAAGAATGGACCAAGAGATCCCGTGTCTCTGGACGGAGACCAGTGAAGGCCATTAGAAGCTCTTTTCCGGCGATGGCAGAGCGTTACTGAGCAGTTACTGCTACGGAGCCATAACGTGAGCTACAAGGTAATGGAGCCTTTTATACATTGTCGTGTTTCTTTAGAAATAAACAACGGACAAATAGAGTCTTTAAACGCTTCAGATGTAAAGTTATTCTCTGTCAAAGTGACGTCAAAATGAATGGCAGTCAATGGAATGCTAACGGGGGGTGATCGCTTTGTAGCATCAAAATGGCGCCATAGGAGGTTTGAGCTCTGAAGCGAAGCTTACCCCCTTGGCGGGAACTTGGGAGCGTTGCACAGCCTGCGGTCACCATGATGCTTATACTGCTGGGCCTTGATCTCCCTTTCCCCCGTGAATCCGCCATGGTGTGGATCCCTAGGAACGCTGAAAGAGGTAGGCACACAAATTGGTAATCACATCCTCACATCTTCACCTTGACTGCAGGCATGCATATCTCTGCTCCCCAGTCCCATCGTCTCCTGGTCTCACACTGCTGCCGTGTCTGTGACCCTTTCTTTTGTTATCCTCTCTGTCTGTCGTTCTGTTCCTCTGTGTTCTGTCTTCCTTTTCTTCTGTTCACCTGCTGCCATCTTTGTTTCTGGTTGGTTGCTCCTCCCAACCGCACCATAAGTCCCCACCACCTCTCATAGGTTAAAAACCATATCCATTAAAAAGAGGTCAGGTGCAGGCAATTGGGGAATAATTATTCAAGTCAACAGGGGAATTAAAGTCATTAAAAGCAAGAAAAAACATGCAAGCAAGGGGTTTGCATCCCGTTCTTGTCCCGCGTGTCACTAAAATGTGCATTTTGTGAACCCACCTACGTTCTTTTTCTGAACCTAACTGTCCCTCCCTTGTGCCAAATGCCAGTTAAACGTACGTCCCGACCCATAGCATCAAAAAGTGACGCCAAGAGTCCCGACCAAGGGTTCGTCGCCAAAGGAGACGTTTTGCGTCAGTAACAAACGCCAAAGTCACCTGACGTGTCTCTTTTTGATGTGCTGGGAGTGAGAATGTGTTGAAATGACACCCCCACTCCAACATTTACAAGCATACAGAAAGACATCATTGCTGAGGATTTGTGGTTTCATTCCTGCTAGGGTCAACAAGTGGCCTACAGCAGGGCTACAGCACACACCGTTAAAGCAGTATGGAGGGAAAAAAAGGATGAAAAGGTCATGAAGGACACAAGAAGAAATGGGGAACAAAGAGAGGAGGAAGAGGAGGGAAAGCCTGCTCGGGCTAATTAGAGTAATAGTAGGGGGCCAGAGCATGCAAGGAAATTGGAAGCGGTCGACGTGACTAGACCTGGGCCGTCCCCACACTAGGGGGATGCTAGGTGGCTCTCTCTGCAGACCTATAACCACTAGAGCAAGCCGGAAAAATGTCCTATGGACCTGCCTCCATAAGAATTTTCCCAGGAAAACAGCAGATTCCCTCCGTGTCGATTCTAGTTACAGTAGCTCTATGGCGGTGGAAACCCCTGGGAGGTCCTGTGTCGTTGGGAACTCTCGCCTCTTGTTAGCCACTACATGGCTACGGTCTTTGATCAGCTCAGCTGACTCCTAAGCTCAGCTTAGTGCGGCAGGGGTCTGGAAAATCTGGGTAGAGGTAAGAGGTGGGGAGAGACGATGGATTGAGGGAGGAACTGATGGCACCCACTGAACCATGTATCCTTTGGTGGGGAGAGGAGGAAGAAAAGATAGAAAGACAGGGAGGTGATTGGGGATACGCATGTTGCAAGGGTAAATGGGTGGAGAGGATGCAACGGAGGGGTCACCTTCTGTTCTTTTCTCATGCTTCTCATAACCAAACCAGTCCAACAGGAGAGAATACATAACAGCGATTTTAAAATCACTTCAATGGCTCCCAGTCTGTTTTAGAGTAGATTTTAATATTCAATTGATGACTTTTAAGGCTTGTAAGGGGATTGTTCCAAAATATATAGCTGAGCTTCTTACCCCATAAGAGCCTAAACGTAACCTTGGATCCTCTGGTAAGTCAGTCTTGGTCATTCCAGGAAGTCCTCTTAACCAGTCTTTCTCAAACTTTGAATTGCTTTTTTAAGCCAAGTACCCCCTGACCAGTGCAAAACATTTTTGGTAGAAAAAAAACTCTACATAAAGAGGTACAATACAGTGATAGATTCACTAAACCCCAACCTTTTCTTAAACAAAAACATTCAAATGCTACATTTCAAATGTTTATAATCCATCACTTAATTCATTCATTATTGTAGTATAATTATTTTAGGAATTATGCATGACATATTTTTAAATTAGCATTTTTGCAAACATTTCACATACTCCCTGCAGTACTCCAACGTACCCCTAGGGGTACACGTACCCCCATTTGAGAAACACTGCTCTAAACCATACGATGATATGGGTCGTTTGTTTCCTACCCACAGGAGCATTTCATAAATTAGCGCCCCCAGCGGTAGTGGAAATATGACGTCATATCTAAACCAGAGAATGTATGTCGCGGTTTTGAAGGTTAAGGTCGCGATTTTAAACACATCTTTAACGTTGTGAATTGGTCGCAGTTCGCCTGTGTTTAGGCACTACTTAGTTAAGTTTTGAAAAAGATCGTGGTTTGAGTAAAAACCAAACGTTACTTCACTTCCTAGCACGTGATGCTGAACTTGACGTTCGTTAAGTTAAAAAAAAAACTTGCTGTTTACTTTTATTTTGAAACAGGACTCGAACCCCGCTCTCCTGGGTGAAAGTCCAGTGTTTGTTTGACCCATCCACCACCCCAACCTACCTCCTAATTTTGGCGCTCTTATATTTCATCACCTTATTCCTGCTTTGCTCCCGCCATCATTTATACGGACACTAGAGGGCACTGCCACTAGAAACGTAAATACAGTCGGTAATTTCTGCTTGTCCAAATGACTTCTGGGAGCTTTTCCTGTGGGAGGACAGTCTCGGTCATTCCCTGGTCAAAAACCTTAAAGGTCCAGTGTGTAACATGTTTAGTTGTTCATTATCAAAATCTGTGTTGCCCGTTCACAAACTTGTCCTTTTTCATGAATATTTACCACCATCAACTCCAAGGATTCCTATTAGCTTGAAATTTTACATTTGCGTTTGCATGAACTGGGGTAGACGCTCCATATTTATGCTCCATCTAGAAATACGTTAGCCGGTAAGGGACATACAGGACATACTGCTCCACCTGTGTGTGTGTGTGTGTGTGTGTGTGTGTGTGTGTGTGTGTGTGTATAAGGGACATACAGGACATACTGCTCCACCTGTGTGTGTGTGTGTGTGTGTGTGTGTGTGTGTGTGTGTATATAAGGGACATACAGGACATACTGCTCCACCTTTCACGTTTTCTCTGTCACATGATAACCTCACAGCTGCTGCTAATGCTGCTAACGGGTATTGTAGCTTCCCGGCCCCGGCAAGTTTGAAGAAGGAAACATGGAGGACCACACGTATTCAAAATCCAAATTTCAGGAACAGGAGTCTTCTTCTTCTTCGCCCAGAAAAAGAAAAAGGAGATTGAAAAGAGCAAGAGACCGGCTTTTTGAAGCGTGAAGGCTACCGTAGCTACAATACGTACTTTGAACTGCGTGGTGCGAGAGAGTTGATTGATATATGATCTCAACGCTAGATGGGAGAAATTCCCACACACTGGACCTTTAAAAATAACGATGGGGCCTTTTCTGCTGGGGCCCCTCAGTTGTAGAATGACCAACACACCAAGGCGAAATAAAATATTAGAGTTGCGCCATTCGCATGAGTTTGATTGCGGGGTCATATTTGGATGATTTGTGTTTAATCGCGTTACTCGCGCTACTCGTTTACCCGCCGGTGTAGAGCTGTAGGCACCAACAACGTTTCTTTCCGTCATCAATATGGCCAAAATAACCACTATTGCTATTTGAACCTGCTATGGAAGTCCCAGATTAGTTGGAGACTCAAACAATGTCATGTCTGGACCAAAAATATCATCTGGCGAGCAAAAAACACGGTAATGTTTACTGCCTTCTCCAATTAGTAAAGGTTATGTCTGTGTGTTTGCCACTTCCAGCGCGACTTGAAGTACAGCTTGTGCTGTTTTTTTTATTACAATAAACGGATAAAAAGTATGCTGAAATAACAACATCATGATGCCGATGTGTAAAAAGTTTGAATTCATACTTTTTCAGGTCTGTCCGCAAGACGACAAGCAAACAACTTTTAAAATGCTTGTTTCCTGTTGTTTTTAAGATTATTTTTGGGGCTTTTCTGCCTTTAAGTTTTGACAGGACAGCTAGGTGAGAAAGGGGAGAGAGAGAGGGGGGAGACATGCAGGAAATCATCACAGGTTGGACTCCAACCCTGGACCTCTGCGTCGAGGCATAAACCTCTCAGTATATGTGTGCCTGCTCTACCCACTGAGCCAACCCAGCCACGTTTCCTGTTGTTTTAGACTAGCTTTTTTCCATTGATTTACTGTTTGTTCGTTTATTTTCTCTCTTTTTTGTGCTTTTTCTTACATTAACTGTTAGCTCATTGTCTTTTTGAATAAGTGTAAAGCACTTCGTAACTTGTTTTTGCAAAGTGCTTTATAAATTAAGGTATTTTTACTATTCATTCCTCCCCTGACAGTCACACGCTTCGCTACTACCATCACCAGAACGCGCTGACCCAAAAACTGAACTGAAGCCAGGCATTACAGCAAGGTCGACCACAGTGAGTTTAGGAAACAGTGGGATGAAAAGAATTCGGAGAACGCGCTGCCTCTGTATCTCATTAGATGAACAAGACTTTCATGGAAAGTGCTCTCACCAAAACTCTCACAGGAGTTTGAAGATTTAAGTAGCCAAAGTGACATAATTAAAGCAATTAGGACATCAGTCAACAACAATGACCTCGCTAAAATATTCGACTGTCAACCTGTTTTTCTCCTCCACATTCTCAACGTTGTATTTGTGTGTGTCACGGCACTTGTTCTTCAACTCCATAATGAGCGGAGCCAACAGTCTCTTCAGGGACACTCGAGTCCGACCAGAGGAGCTCTCCTTGGGGCACACACAGACGTACATTATTCATTATTCATTTCTGTGCCTAGTTAGCATTCACCCAGGCACCACCGTCTCATGTGGGCTCTCCGGATGAAGAAAAAAATGAACAGGAAAGTCTTGACGGACTGTAATTAAAGTTTACTGGAGAGCACTGCAAGGTCTGGGAATACTGCTAACTCACGTACACATTTGCATCCCAAGTGATGTATAACATCTTCCAGATCTATGACTGCATACACATTTCCTCATGTGACATCAAAGTAAAGCTGCTTCACTAAATAATCCCTAGACTTTTCTTCAAATAGACTAATCCACAACCTGCCTGTTGTGTTACATAATTCTCCTCCAATACTGTTTACATGTCCACATGTGTCTCACTGTAACCTGGACAACACCAGCTAATCTGATAGGCCCCTGATGGGTATGAGACTTTGCTAACCACATTTGCTGGTTTCCTGTTTAGGGAGAGTCATATCAAGGAGATAAGAGCTGAGAGTAGTGAAGGGCTGTATCCACAAGTGATGGACTTTGTCTGAACTGTAACGTGTTCACCAATTTATTTCAGAAAGAAGTTTACACTATCTTTTACCATAGATAACTTTCAGCTGTTTTGAACAAGTAAAGTGAAAGTGAAAGAAACATGAGGATGCAGAGGGCCTTTCTACTGAGAGTTAAGTTACTTTCAACAAAGAAAAGTCATTGAAAGCATTAACCCAAATTTGAAATTAACATGTTTATCATATTTAGCCTATAGTCTAAATCTATCTCCACAGTGCTGTGGAGTAAGGTCTGGCTACACCACAGATGCATTCTGGGATAGGAGGAAAAAATGCTCTGTGTTGTTTGCATTTCTTTAAACCAAACACAATCGTCTTGAGCGGCGCTAAGCTCTGGACTCAGCGACGATGGCTCTGCAAAATAGTCTCGGGTAGGAACTTGTTTTGGTGGAACATTTGCAACAGAAAATGTCACATACAATATTAAATTAAGTTAACTGTTCACACAATACAGTAACGTGAGCTATTTAAATGAGCTGGATACAAACGTCTTTGGCTCTTACCAGTAGCCTGACAAGCCAGACCCACATCAAGACGTTGGGTCTGGGAACTCACCATTGGCAGGGCTCAATCTGAGGGGCGGGATAAACGGTTGTCTTTCAAATTCTCTCTGCACGCAATAGGATAGCACTACAACCAACCAGAGCAACGAAGAAGGTAACAGAGCTGGTTGATAGATTAAACTTTTGCCGTATCCGGTCGGCAAAACTCCGAACACATCTTCCTTTTTTAAGAATGACTTCAGTGCCGTTCTTTGTTCTTTACTGTACTGTTCTGTACTGTGTATTGTATTCGGATATACAATTTGTTTAAAATAAAAAAACAAGTGAAACAAATAATGAATGTGATGCTTTATTGAGCAGATTTACATTATGTTGTTTTATCCAATCTAATATTTCCAAGCAGATTTTCTATGCTGTATTTTGATAAATTCCCCCTCCCCCCCTGAATGATTACTGGTCCCCCACTTAAAAAATCTTGGACTCGCCCCTGAGTTTCACACTTGGGCTTGTACCACCATAACCCCACCAGTGTGTTGTTATGTTTTAAAAATCAGAACGCCCCCACCGCTCCACCCGCTCCACTGGACCTGAGCACTTGTTTTGCCTTTTCTTTCATCTCTTCTCGCCTCTCGGGCTCAGCTGACCTCTGTGCGCTGACGACATCTCACCCCACATGTCAAGCCCCTCATTAAACACAGTAAACCTGAACGCACAACGGTAACGGTCACACATACATACGCTCTGAATATGCAAACATGAAGAATAGCCTGAATAATAAACCAGGGTTGGATTGAACCATGTGTAGACCTCCATGTATGGCTTTATCTAGCCATATATATATGTGTGTGTGTGTGTGTGTGTGTCTAGTGCCGGATAAGTGCATCACATGCATGTTCACATGTGGTGTCTTTGTGATGTTATGGTAGATCAAGTTCAAGGTTCAATCGGTTGGAGAGGTTAGAAAAGAAATAAACGGGCAAACAGAAAATACAAGGAATCAAGTGAGAAAAAACCCACAAGTGGACAACAGACGTTGATGCTCATTAAAGCAGAATAATTACACCACCATTTGTCTTGCTTTATATTTCTTGTTTTTATTCATAGGTGAGTAATGTTTTTCTTTTTTTACATCCAAAGTCTGTTGAAACCAACCTTGAGAGTATATGTAAGAACATGGTTGTTGTGTAGACAGGCTGTGTGTGTGTGTGTGTGTGTGTGTGTGTGTGTGTGTGTATGTGCAGGGTCGGGGTGAGACATGTCTTACAGATGTGAGAAAACGGCAATGTCTCTGAGAGCGAGTGTGTGGACAGTCTAATTGGCAGAATAGAATTACAGAGTTAGTCTGAAGTGAATTGAAGATAATGAAATAAGTTAAAGAACTGTGGGAAAATGGGATACTGCACTCTCCGAAGACACAAAAAGACTGGAGTGTGTCTGCATTTTGCAGCTTGTAAGGATGTACAGTCTCGCTCTCTCTCACTCGCTCTCTCTCTCTCTCTCTCTCTCTCTCTTTCTCTCTCTGCATATGTCATGGTTGCCATGGTGATTGGGGAAGGCTTGCCTTGGCGGCCCATAATTTCCAGAGAGCCTGTCTGGATGTGACACGTCCTTTTCAGCCAGGCATTGTTTAGATGCTGATTTACGTGTGTTGGTTGCACTTTACCACCACCTCCTTCACACCTCCAGCGGGGGCGGCCAACCTTTAAAGGATCAATGCACCCACGGCCTAGGTAGAACAGCATGTTGACGTTTTGTTCAAGGGTTAGATTGAATAGTCTAAAGGCTCTGACACACCAACCCGACGGCCAACCATCGGACTGATCATTCGGCTCCCTTCGCTCCAAAAAGTGCCTCAGAACACACCGACTGGTGTTAGGGTTAGGTCCGACTGCCCAACCACCGATTCAACAAATCAAATCGGCCAAAATGAAGGCCGAAGGCTCCTCCGGCTGACGACGGCACGGAACACACCGAACAGACTCGAGTCACCGACCTCGCCAGACTGTCCGACGGCCGATTATCGGGTTGGTACGTCAGCGCCTTAAGGTTACATCAACACTACTACGTTATGGTTTAAACAATGAATAGGCTATTTTTTGCTATGTTTACGCCTTGTGTCCACACTACTCTGGCGTTTCTGAGCGCCTAGTCTATATCCACAACGTTCTACTTCCGGGATTGCTCCGATGCCACCGGAAATTCCGCCAGATGTATTTCATTTCGGCTGGATGTCTGTTACCTTCCTCTTTCTTTGTGTTGGCGTTTTAAACTCCGGTCGGTTTATGAGGACTATGGTTAACTGCTCCTCAGACCTCTGCAGGGTAAATCCAGACAGCTAGCTAGACTATCTGTCCAATCTGAGTGCTTTTGAACGTACACATTCCACCAAAATAAGTTCCTTCCCGAGGCTATTTTGCAGACGCGCCGTTGCTCCGTCCGGCGCTTAGCACCGCCCAAGATGATTGTGATTGGTTTAAAGTAACGCCAATAAACCAGAGCATGTTTTTCTCCCATCCCGGAATGCTGTGTGGACTAGCCAGACCCTCCTCCGTAGCGCTGTGGAGGAAGGTCTGGCAATACGAGACTATTGAGCCCCTAAAACAGAGACATTTGGAAACACTGCTGCCCCCGTTTTGGTTAGAAAACTCCGGGGTTGCTTTGTAGTCTGGACGGGCACAAACGGAGACCTTTGGAAAAGACGTCTTATCTGTTAGCTAGTCTTACAGACCTTTCAGTAACAGTTCCACCTCGTCGTCGGTCCAAGCTAATATATCCCTGGTCTTACTTTTCGCCATAGTTGTTCTTTCTCCAAAGTATTTTCAGTATTTCCAATTTATACATCCATGATTTTCAACCGCAGAGTAACGTCAGACAATCAGCTTCCTGTTTACATCGACACACGCACATGCCCAGTGTGTGTGAATGGTCATGTGATGTGTGTGGTCAGACTTGTTAATATGGACCAAGGGGGTAAGCTTCTCGTCGGACCGCGAACCTCCTATGGTGCCATTTTGATGCTAATAAGCCATCGCCTCCTGTTAGCATCCCATTGACTTCCATTCATTCTGACGTCACTTTGACAGAGAATAACTTTACATCTGAAGCGTTTAAAGACTCTATTTGTCCGTTGTTTATTTCTAAAGAAACACGACAATGTATAAAAGGCTCCATTACCTTGTAGCTCACGTTATGGCTCCGTAGCAGACGTTTTTATAAAAATAGGCTAACGATTGGGTCATAACCACGAGACTTACTGTCTCATAGTAGAGGAATTACCGTATAGTCCAGGAGAAGCTCTCAGGCAGTTTGGACTTCCATTAGCTGTTTAAGTGTAATTACTAATGTTAACTATCATGTTAGTGATCAGTAATTAGCCTGTGCCTATGTTATCTCCTTACATATACCTACGCTCTCCGTCTCTGCTAGATTGGGAATGATTGAGATTTCTCTTGGCACAGCTACCAGAAGACTTCCAACTTTCAGACAGGTTGCTCACGTCACATCTACGTCTTCAAGCTCAGTTGGAGGCTGCTCAGTAACGCTCAGCCATCACCGGAAAAGAGCTTCTAACATCCTTCACTGGTCTCCGTCCAGAGACACGGGATCTGTTGGTCCATTATGATATACTGTCTATGATATGGATGGAAATTAGTTCTGCAACTGGAGCTAAAACTCTCATGTGGACGGAGATTGTTTGTGTCTCAAAACACCGCTTAAAGAAATAAATAAAAAAACATTTATTGGTGTAGATGTAGCCTAAGATTACATATTCAAATGTATGACTATGTATTTATGAATGAACTTGTCATTATGACTTGACCTGGGCTGTTTTTCCTCCTGAGTTTGCTTGTTTTCCCAACCAGCCTGTCCCTCTTCCCTCCCAGTAGGCGTGCCTACAACACAGAGACCAGCCCTTTACCCCCATCCCTCTGTGGTCAGCCTGTTAAGGACTTTTTGTGTTCTTATTTCCTTTGACTTTTTTTCCCTGCTACCCCTCGTTGAACCACTTGAGCCTGGAGCAGATGGAGAGATCGTAGTGGGGGGAAGTAAGCAAGCAGAGAGAGAGAGAGAGAGAGAGAGAGAGAGAGAGAGAGAGAGAGAGAGAGAGAGAGAGAGAGAGAGAGAGAGAATTGGAAGAAGCCATGCAGAGAGTGAGGCAGCCCAGCTACGATGCTTGATGAACTGAACCACTGACCACCAGAAAGGCTATCTTACACTTTGACAGAACCCAGATCAAGGAATCAGATAGGACAGTCCTGAGGGGAGACATCAACTCATCATCTCCAACCCAGAGCAGGACGAGGAGAGCTCAAGACAAAAAAGAAAGAGTTAGAGACAAGGAGAAAGAGGCGAGTTCTACCGATGAGAGTTGAAGCAGAGAGGCAGAAGGACATGCTCAGAGTGACCAGATAGAGAAGAAAAGAGTGAAACAAAAGTAACAGGATTGCTACAGGTGTGTCCACAAGGACCGCTCAAAGGGAAGGGCGACACACCAGAGTCACCCGCACAAAAAGCTGTCGCAAGTGAACCAGGGAGTGAAAGGGCGAGAGCAGACAGAAGTAGAGGGACAGAGCTAGATCAGGATGGCCAACTCAGGTCTCCAGTTGTTGGGTTATTTCCTGGCGTTGGGCGGCTGGATCGGCATCATCTCCACCACCGCTTTGCCCCAGTGGAAGCAGTCGTCGTACGCCGGCGATGCCATCATCACGGCCGTGGGTCTGTACGAGGGGCTGTGGATGAGCTGCGCCTCGCAGAGTACAGGACAGGTGCAGTGCAAGATCTTTGACTCCATGCTCTCGCTGGACAGTGAGTACGATGTTTGAATTTGACTCGGAAAGACCTGACTAACTTGTAGTGTCTCTGATCTCCCCCTTCCAAACTGTTTTCGTTAAACTTCTTCCAAAGGGATATTGTCATATAGGCATATTGTTAGTTTATGGTACCTGTCATATTTGAAACATGATATAACTAACAAAATATGCAAAAAATCTTGGGTTGATGGCGCACTGCGTAGCTGATTAATTCGTGATATTTACTGGGTTATTCGTCAGATGATGGAAAAGCACAATTAGAATTCTAGTAAGGCAATAATCTGCTCCTAAAGCATCACCAAGAAAGGCTTCTCTAATTATTTTAATATCTCTCTATACTTCACACTGTATTCTCAGATTGTTTTCTTTCTTGGCTGCTCTCATTTAATTTTCTTTGATGAGCTTTTTTCATATAAAGTTCTGTGCTACTTTTCATCAGCAAGCATGATGAAGAAAGATCCAGAAAAAAAAGAAAGATTGTGCCTGCAGTTTGTCTTCCCAACTTTCCCCCGGGGAAATATCCATGGTGTTATACTACGAATCACAGCAGTTACTGTAACATTTGGGCCACACGTATTAATCAGCAGCAAATACAGTAGGAAGACAGACAAAGTCCCCGAGCCCTCGCTCTCTGGGACACATTCAAATCAGATGCTGTAAATCTCACGGAAAATGCATCTGTTCAAATCTTTAATGAAGGGCGATAAAAACTAAAACATCATGAAACGTAATGTATGAGCAGTGGGTGGGGGTCAGGAATGTGGGGCTCAGACATAAATTAGCTCAGAATATGAGCCTCCTGTCATCTCCGATCTGTAAGTAGGACCTAGTGACTCATAATTAATGGCACACAGATTATGGGAATCTATCCATCTACTTAAATCATCCTATTAGGGATTCTAATGAAAGACTACAGGGGCTCAGTCAGAACTAAGTAAGTAATTAAGTAACTATGTAAGCAAGTAAGTTAGTAAATAAGTAAGTAAGTAAGTAAGTACGTAGTTAATTAAGTAAGTATGTATGTATGTATGTAAGTAATTAATAAAGTAAGTCATAATAATAATATATCTTTATGTCAGACTCACAAGCAGTCATAGCACTATTAACTAAGTAATTAAGTAAGTGTATGTAAGTAACTAAGTAAATATGTAAGCAAGTACGTTAGTAAATAAGTAAGTACGTAGGTAATTAATTAATTAAATAAGTATGTATGTATGTAAGTAAGTAATTAATAAAGTAAGTAAGTAGTAATAATAATAATAATAATAATATATCTTTATTTCAGAATCACAAGCAGTCCATAGTACTATTAACTAAGTAATTAAGTAAGTATATGTAAGTAACCAAGTAAATATGTAAGCAAGTACGTTAGTAAATAAGTAAGTACGTACGTAGGTAATTAATTAATTAATCAAATAAGTAAGTATGTATGTATGTAAGTAAGTAATTAATAAAGTAAGTAAGTAATAATAATAATAATAATAATAATAATAATAATAATAATAATAATAATATATCTTTATTTCAGACTCACAAGCAGTCCATAGCACTAGTAACTAAGTAATTAAGTAAGTAAGTAAGTAAGTAAGTAAGTAAGTAAGTAAGTAAGTAAGTAAGTAATTCATTAAGTACTTAAGTAAGCAAGTGTCTAAGTAAGTAAGTGAGTAAGTAAGTAAGTAAGTAACTAAGGTAGATAGCAAGAACCAGCACAGGGCTGAGAAGATTAAAATCACAGCAGCAGCAGATGATAAGAGTAGAGACAAATTCAAATGAGTTATTCGGATACACCAACCAATGAGGTTTTCAGAAAACAACACTTTGAGTTGATCCGTGTTTCTTTACGGTTTGAGGCTGATGTGCTTACAATTCCTGCTATGGCACACTTGCCGTAAAGCAACAAATGAGGCACTTTGCAAACATTTTGACGTCTTGGTGAGTCATTATATCAAAACACTTTGTGTGGCGTTCTTTGTGACGGCCTGGGTGCCCGAGCTGATCTCCCATCTCCTTTGGTTCATTGCAGCAATAAGAACAGCGTATTGTCCTTGCGGATGAATAGGGGCTGTTAGGAGAAGAAAAGGCCAGTGTTGAGCCAAACACCAGAGATATTCCCAGAATGCTCTCTGTCTTCCCCACACGCGCACATTGTCCATTAACACGCGCAGTGAGTACAGATTTAGACTGAACACAAACACTAAGGGCTGCAACTAACGATTCATTTCACTGCTGATTATTTTAATCGTTTCCAATGGGTCCATAAAATCTCAGAAAATATTGAAAAAGTCCAAGGTGATGTCTTTAAATGTCTTGTTTTGTCAGTCCAAAACCCAAAGATATAAAGTTTAATATGATATGAAAAAGAGCATTTTCTTCCATGAATTGATTATCAACATAGTCAACAATGATTCAGGTTAAATATAAGTACCTCTGAATTAACACAGTATGGAAAAGTCGTGACCAAGAATTCTTGCTCAATCACAGGTTTACTCAGGTGTTTCCCCCGGACAGATTATGAAATGGAGCAGATCAGCATCCAATCATGTGTCCGGCGATCAGAGAAGGCACAGCGGGTCTGAAACTTGTTTAAACACCCCACTGCCGTCGTATTTGATCCAAAAGTAACACTGATTTTAATTCTGAAGCAGCTCCCTGGCTTCATCCGCAGCAGGAGCAGCATGTGATGGAGGGAATAATTGTTCACCAGACTGTGCAGTGCTCTGCTGATGTGGCCGAGCAGCTGTAGTGGAAACGGTTGGATCTGCTGCAAGGCAATGTTGTAGTCAAGAGACCACCTAAACCAAGACCTACCCATTACCAAGACCAGAGTGTATTGAGACCGAGACAAGGCCAAGTCTTTGAGGGGTTGAGACCGAGACAAGACCAAGACTTTGAGGGGTTGAGACCGAGACAAGACCAAGACTTTGAGGGGTTGAGACCGAGACAAGACCAAGACTTTGAGGAGTTGAGACCGAGACAAGGCCAAGTCTTTGAGGGGTTGAGACCGAGACAAGACCAAGACTTTGAGGGGTTGAGACCGAGACAAGACCAAGACTTTGAGGGGTTGAGACCGAGACAAGACCAAGACTTTGAGGGGTTGAGACCGAGACAAGACCAAGACTTTGAGGGGTTGAGACCGAGACAAGACCAAGACTTTGAGGGGTTGAGACCGTGACAAGACCAAGACTTTGAGGGGTTGAGACCGAGACAAGACCAAGACTTTGAGGAGTTGAGACCGAGACAAGACCAAGACTTTGAGGGGTTGAGACCGAGACAAGACCAAGACTTTGAGGGGTTGAGACCGTGACAAGACCAAGACTTTGAGGGGTTGAGACCGAGACAAGACCAAGACTTTGAGGGGTTGAGACCGAGACAAGACCAAGACTTTGAGGGGTTGAGACCGTGACAAGACCAAGACTTTGAGGAGTTGAGACCGAGACAAGACCAAGACTTTGAGGGGTTGAGACCGAGACAAGACCAAGACTTTGAGGGGTTGAGACCGAGACAAGACCAAGACTTTGAGGGGTTGAGACCGAGACAAGACCAAGACTTTGAGGGGTTGAGACCAAGACAAGACCAAGACTTTGAGGGGTTGAGACCAAGACAAGACCAAGACTTTGAGGGGTTGAGACCAAGACAAGACCAAGACCAAACAACTGAAACATACAGTATATACATATCTAATATTTATAGCTAATAATCACTAAATCCCTTTGGGTGAGCAGTGAAGAGATTTCTGGAGAGTTTTTGTAAAGAGAACGATTGATAACTTTAGCTAGCTAGCTTCGCTAGCGTCACTTACACTTACCTTTCTTTATGCTTCCTTACTTAGTGCAGATAAACATTGCATCCTGCCCCAGAAAAGTTTGAGCGTCAAACACTTCATTTCCTGCATTCTGGTGATTGGAAATGATTTTTATTATTAATTATTCTCCCGTATTGTTCAAAACTTTCTGCATATTCAAAACCTCATGTGTTTCGGGATGATTTGTTTTTTAGGAACCATGTACATCTCAACAACAAATCTGTTAGAGAATGAGACCTTGTTAAAGCCAGAAGCTCCTAAGTTTAAATCTACAGAAGACATGACATTTAAAATCACAAGAAATCACTTCTTTATTTTTCATGGCCCCCGTGTGTTCTTTCACCCCCCCCCGATGTAGCACAAGTAGACAGACAGAGTTGTTGTTTTCCGTCAGATCGCTTATAGATCTCAACATTTCTGACCGCACATGAAGGCAACTTCATTTCACGGAGAAAGAGAAATATGCTAAATATTGGGGGGTTATGTGCAAGGTTATTATAGTAAATTGGAACTAAAATTAAAATGAAATTTGTTTTTGTAAACTGAAAATAACAAAAAACTATATTGTCAGGTTTAAAAAAAACAACTAATAAAAGTAAAAAATCTAAATGAATCATCTAAGTTTTTGTTTGTTAGTGATAATATATTTTACTGCTGAGAAAAAGGAGACAGTTTGACATTAGATGGCACCGCGCCGTAATTACTTCACATTGGACACATTTAAAAGATTTAACATCATGGCTAACCATGTTTTCTTTATGTATATGTAGCTACATACTTATGGCGTTTTTTCCATTACATGGTACCTGCTCGACTCGCCTCGACTCTACTCTCCTTTTTTGGTTTTCCATTACGAAAAAAAGGTCCCTGGTCCCTGGTACCTGGTCCCTGCAGAATACTGATTGGTCGGACAGAATCGTCACTAATCACTGTGTCATCATTGCTAGCGACAGACGGGGGTGTCCTGAACAAACTGCAATGGAAAATGGAGGACGGGCACTGCGGCTGAGTCTAGCCGAGCCGAGCCGAGCCGAGTAGAGTAGAGCTGGTACTAGCAGTGGGTAAGCGCCATTAGAGACATAATACCTGGCCCTAACAAAAACAAACTAAAACTACTGTAAAACCAAAACGAAATATATAAAAACTGAAACTAAACTAAAACTAGCAAACTCTGAAAACTATCTAAACTAAACTAAAATTAAATTCAAAAGTCAAAACTGGTATAAAATAAAAATTCATTGAAAATTAAAAACTATAATAACCTTGATCTGCTCCAGGTTTACTGAGTATTTTGCTCAAAAAGGAGCTGACGATCAGGATGATACACAGGATTATTATTTTCAGAGGAGTGTGGTGCTGAAAGGACAGCTCTTCAGAGCCAGGTACATCTACACTAAGCGTGATATTAAAGACACAATGACTGACCTGCCCGAGGTCTTTTTTTTTTTTGGCCGACCTGACTTGCTGGGTCGGAGGGCGGGCAGTTGGACTCAATGACCAATCAGAGTGCTAACCCGGAAATGGCGAGCGGGATGAGTGACAGACGCCTCTCAAAATCTGACGAAAATCGTTTAAACTGATCTTTGTTGATCTGAAATGAAGACAGATTCAGCAACTGCACGGCCTATTTCTCTCTTAACATGTTCTCAGGAACACGTTTCGGTGAACTATCTTCGTAAAATACGAGATCATATTTCAAACAAGCCGCCATCACAATTGGCTGGAGAAGCCAGACCCACGTGACACGTTCGTCATTTTTCCGGTTTTCATTTTTTGGGCGACAATACAGATTAGCGCCACCTGCTGTTATGGAGACGTATTACGTCTCGTGCACATGCAGAACGTACGCTGAAGTCGGTGTCTCTTCGGTGAGTTCTGAGGCACTTTCTGGACCTCGGGGATCCGACTGATCAGTCCGACTGGCTTTTCTGCCGACAGTCGGCCGTCGGGTCGGTGTGTCAGTGCCTTTAGACGATAAAGTTTGGCCGGGTTGGTTCAGTGGGTAGAGCAGGCGCACATGTACTGAGAGGTTTATGCCTCGACGCAGAGGTCCAGGGTTTGAGTCCGACCTGTGACGATTTCCTGCATGTCTTCCCCCTCTCTCTCCCCTTTCTCACCTAGCTGTCCTGTCAAATAAAGGCGGAAAAGCCCCAAAAATAATCTTAATATATATATATATCGATTCAAATATTTAATCACGATGAATCACATGATTGTCCCAGAGTTTCTGCAGGTTTCACCAAGTCAAATTTAAGACTTTTTAAGACCGTTATGAATGACATTTAAGACATTTATCACAACATCAACTTAGCCTTAAATTCATTCTTTTCATTATCGTTAAACTTGCACTTCCCCATAGCCAAAGAATCCGAAAATCCGAAAGAGACTTGCGCCAATTGCGCAATATGAGTAGCACTTTTCCCCATCTCCTAACCGTATACATACTGGGAACTATATTCTCAGAAGGGGATGCACTGCTACTTCTGCTACTTGGGCGGAGTGATATTTCTCCAACTCTGAGTGAACTACAGGCGAACTCTCTGCTCCTCACTACGGGGCTTCTCAGGTGCTGCGAGCAAATCACTCCACCCAAGTAGCAGAAAATGTCAGTAATAAAGCCTGTTCCTCAGAACGGGAAGTCTCTCTTTAGATGAAGTGTGTTATTAGTGATTCAGGATTAGGTTGAACCTCTGAAGCCGTACAGGGTGCGGCCCTAACTCTAATTATTTGTGTTCACTTGTTATTATCGCGTTCATTTTGACAGCCCTACTTTAGATATTTTGGATCAGCTGCCCAAATCAGGGGACAATCAACTGACCAAATCCACACATCAATTTGTCATTTATTAAGGTATACGGCTGGTGTTATTACTGTATTTGTTTGTTATGGTCAACAAATCCCATTAAAAGACCAAATCCAACAATGTGTTAGTCCGCCTTGCAATACTTTCTGACTTCCCTTAGCCTACATGTCTGGGGCACTCAACCAAAGTGGGTCCTATGAAGACATAAATCACAAATATATACTTTAAAAAAGGCTCAGCAATTTTTTTAATTAAGTTTATAGCAAATTGTCCTCAAACAAGAGGAAATAGTGCATTTGTGATAGCAGGACGGTGTGTGTGGGATTGAGTCAAAATAAATTACAGTGTGTGTTGTCATGGTAAGAAGGATTATGTCACTCAGTGCAACAGGGTGGCTCATTGATGTGTTTTAATAGTTTTTGGGCAACAATGGAGCTCTATGGCACAGAGGAAGACGATATATCACACCCAATTCTTGTTAGTCAATACATACATTGTTGGTTTTGGTCTATTCTTGGGATCTTTTGACAATAACAAACATAGAATATCACCTGCCTTTTACTTTTACAATAGGACGGTATTCTTGATGGGTTGGTGCTCAGATTCAATCATGAATGTGAATAAACCACAATATTGATCCACAATGGCAAACATATTGTGTGAAGTTCAGGTCCAGGTTACTTTATTTGCTCCCGTAGGTAGATTTATTTTGCAGCAAGAATATGACATCCATTATGACACACACAGCTATGAAAACTAAATACTGAAAACTGATACAAGTACTCAAAATCTGATACAAATACTCAAGGTTCCTCCAATCAGGACATAAATGAGAGAGAGAGAGAGAGAGAGAGAGAGAGAGAGAGAGAGAGAGAGAGAGAGAGATAGATAGAGAGAGAGAGAGAGAGAGAGAAATATAAATAAGTGAAATAAAAATCATTCAAATAAATATTCTCTCAAATAAATAAGTGAATGTCTTCCAGCCCAGAATAGTGAGTGTAATGTTTCTGACCCCACATAGTGAACAATAACAGCCTCTGTTCCACTCAACTTTTGTTTTTGTCCCTTCTCATTTGCTGGGTTTAAGAGATTAGTCTTGGCTGGTTAGAGTAATCACGGGGTGACACCACCCTGTTTATTTACAGTAAGTAGATAAATAAAGTGTGCTAATACAATCAAGTAGGATCAGGGGCGTAGCACAAACTTCTGGGCCCTGTAGAAAGGCATTTTCTATGGGCCCCTCCCCGCATCCACAGCTATTCATTCTAGCATCTTTTTGGGCCCTCCTCTCATGAGGGCCCTGGGTACTCAGTCCCCCCCCCCAGTCCGACACCCCTATAGGACAATAGGACAATCCAAACGTGGATTGAAAAAGTGCTGGAATAGTTGAGTGGGCAAACAGATATTACGACAATACATAATAAAAATGGATAAAAACACCATTTCTGTTCATATTAGCTTAGCAGAATGGTCAGAGCAGCAGCTGTTTTTATATGTATACTGCCATGGCAACGTATACACCTTTGTATAAACCGACTTGCGGAAAGTCACGGAGGTAAAGTTTTACATGAACGAACAAAACGAGTAACGTTAGTAACACTACGAGGCAGAGAGCCAGCCGCTAAATGAGTCAAATTTAACAACTTAATGCTTCATCCAAAGAAAGCGCATTGCTTTTGCCAGATTAGTGACAGCTTTGTTTTCTGTGACAGGTGGGGCGTGAGTTAGGAAGCTAACGTTAGCCAACTAACAAGGCGTCCGCTGGCTGGCTGGCTGGCTGGCTGGCTGTTTCTGTGGTGCTTTCATGCAGCTTTAGTCCGGGATTGGTGGACAGTTGTGTGGAGTAGCCAGACCTTCCTTCGCAGTGCTGTGGAGGAAGGTCTGGCATTGCGAGACTAGGCCACTCTACACATACTTAGTCTACCTTGATTGACAGCTGTTGTTCAGGAAGTGGAGTGTACCTGCCAAAAAACAGTATTATTGTCTTTATTAACGATGTAGCGTGGGATAGCACCAAAAATAAAGGACCGTATAAGTGTCTCTCATCCGTTGTGTTGTTGGGATATGTGTGATGCTTTTGAAATGTCCGTAAATCCCTGCAGATGTAAGCGATGTACCCTTATCTCTAACATTACAGCCAGCCTTAGCTAACATGGTTGTTGTAAGCCTGGCCAGCCATTGCCTTTCTATCCATTTTATTTCTATGCGTACGACACATTCACAAGTGACCTCACAATGGGACCTTACAGTGCCTACACACACATCAGCAAGCACACATATTTATTGGATGCTCGTGGCTGGCACTGCCAACCTTGGCACTGGAGAGAGAGGGCCTGGTGGGTGAGTGAGCCCTCCCTCCTTTCTTTCTTTCTTTCTTTCTTTCTTTCTTTTAGCCTTTCCTTTACCCCAAAGGCCCTCAAACTCCCTTTTGGTTTGCTACCAACAGAAACTGGTCAGAGCATCGGCCCACACACCCTCAGAAAAATAAAGAGGAATGCTCAGACTGGATAAAAGAAAAGGAAATCAAACCTCCCTCTGTTGAAGACTATTCAGAGACTCCATCAAAAGAAGCTCCGGAGCCATAAATCAGACTTCAAAGATTGTCCCCCCATCATAAGTCCCTTCAGATCGGCTTCTGAAATGCTACTTCACTGCTGCACCATGAATGATGGTGTGTGTATTTCTGTCACAAATGACAAATGATGACTTCAGGTTCCTGCTCAGGCTGTTGCTCTACACCTCTTTTTGAAGTGATTTTCTTTTCATATATCTATATAGAGTCACATTCTTTTATATTCTAGCTTAGCACGGAATTGTATTCTTGGCATTGGAAACAGTAATTTGACATAATGATATCAACTACAGGTCCGATTGCTAGCTTTTGTTTCGAAGCTTTGAAGACCACGATGTGTGAGAGAAAGCTACTGGAAAAAAAGCTATTTTCAGACTAGTCAATACTATTTCATTCAACTCTCCAAGTGTAACTGGACTGCATTTAAAATATAAATACAGCGCTTTTCTATTCATAAAGGTCCAATGTGTGGGAATTTCTCCCATCTAGCGTTGAGATCATATATCAATCAAAATGTTGTTATTTCAGCATACTTTTTATCCGTTTATTGTAATAAAAAAAACAGCACAAGCTGTACTTCAAGTCGCGCTGGAAGTGGCAAACACACAGACATAACCTTTACTAATTGGAGAAGGCAGTAAACATTACCGTGTTTTTTGCTCGCCAGATGATATTTTTGGTCCAGACATGACGCTGTTTGAGTCTCCAACTAATCTGGGACTTCCATAGCAGGTACAAATAGCAATAGTGGTTATTTTGGCCATATTGATGACGGAAAGAAACGTTGTTGGTGCCTACAGCTCTACACCAGCGGGTAAACGAGTAGCGCGAGTAACGCGATTAAACACAAATCATCCAAATATGACCCCGCAATCAAACTCATGCGAATGGCGCAACTCTAATATTTTATTTCGCCTTGGTGTGTTGGTCATTCTACAACTGAGGGGCCCCAGCAGAAAAGGCCCCATCGTTATTTTTAAAGGTCCAATGTGTGGGAATTTCTCCCATCTAGCGTTGAGATCATATATCAATCAACTCTCTGGCTCCACGCAGTTCAAAGTACGTATTGTAGCTACGGTAGCCTTCACGCTTCAAAAAGCCGGTCTCTTGCTCTTTTCAATCTCCTTTTTCTTTTTCTGGGCGAAGAAGAAGAAGACTCCTGTTCCTGAAATTTGGATTTTGAATACGTGTGGTCCTCCATGTTTCCTTCTTCAAACTTGCCGGGGCCGGGAAGCTACGATACCCGTTAGCAGCAGCTGTGAGGTTATCATGTGACAGCCAAAATATGAAAGGTGGAGCAGTATGTCCTGTATGTCCCTTACCGGCTAACATATTTCAAGATGGAGCATGAATATGGAGCGTCTACCCCAGTTCATGCAAACGCAAATGTAAAATTTCAAGCCAATAGAAATACTTGGAATTGATGGAGGTAAATATTCATGAAAAGGACACGTTGGTGAACGGGCAACACAGATTTTGATAATGAACGACTAAACACGTTACACACTGGACCTTTAACGACTACTCAAAGCGCTTTACACAGCACAGGCACCACTGTGAGAACATTAAACGCAGCCCTGTATTAAGTGTACCTTTTTTCTGCTTAAGTCTGTTTTAGGGATTTTAGAGACTTTGGTTTAATTTGATTGTTGCCTTTCTCCTGTGATGTATACACACCGGCTTAGACTTCCAAGTCATTGTTATTTGAAGCTTATGCCTGTGACCTTGTCTGCTAAACATTTATGAAAGGCTCTGTTATGTTTACTTTAAATACCATATTTGTCAGCTTTGTCGGTTATCAGAATCAGGATATTGAACTTTGCATGTTTTCTACCGCTGCTGGGATTTCAACAATCCCCTCGCTGTTTGTAAAAGAGACACACTCCATCAGTATTTTGACATTATCATCAAGCGCTTAGCATCACTTCAAACACGTTTGTGAGCGGTTTGCGTTTGAGGCAGCAATGTCTGATCGCCGTGGCGACAGCCCCGTGAAAACAATCTCGCTTTGTGACAAAGCCACACTAATCCCACTGTGTGCAACATGTAAAGCAGGCCCTCCTACAGCTGCTCTGTGTGTGAGAGAGAGTTGTGCGTTTCATCTGTGTCTATTCCACCTACAGTCATTACGTGTGTGCAGATATTGTGCATTTGTACATATGTATGTGTGTGCGTGTGTGTGTAAATACGTGTAACTATGTTCCTCCCACTAAGTTATGTGTGCTGAGGCCTGTGTGGGCGGCACATTAGATTTTTGAGAAGGCAAAAACCACACTGGAATTATCTGGTGATGATTTGCAGGATCATTTAGGGTCCCAGACATAGAAATAAAATGGATAGAAAGGCCATTCTCATTTAAATCAACATAGCAGAATGGTCAGAGAAGCATCCATTTGCATGTGTACCATTGCCATGGCAATGTATAAACTTGTGGAAAGTCGCGGCAGTGAGGTTTTGGAGTAACGGACAAATAAACAGTGGAGTAGTAACAATACGAGGCAGAGAGCCAGCTGCTAAATGAGTCAATTTAACAACTTAATGCTTTATCCACACATAGCGCATTGCTTTTGCAAGATGACTGACAGCTTTCTTCGGCTCGTTTTATGTGACCGATGTGGCGTGGGGGTAGCCTGGTCCTACCAGACTCTCGTACATTTCATTTGTATAGAGACTGACAAGTGTTAACTTCCTTGAAGGTGGGTACTCTGTTGAAGTTTATAACTATTGGATCTGCCCAGAGCCCCTCTGGATCTGCCGTAACTAATTGCTAACGTTTGGTCGTGACGTATGTCATGCGCATGTGCAACAAGAGGGGAGACCGCCAAGGCTATTAGCATTAGCATCGCTAGCGTTAGCCTTAGCCAACTCCTTCATCACTAACAGCGTGAGCTGGAAAATCAAACTGTTCCCGTGGACAGGAGGGCCACAACATCATGGCCACCAACACAACTCAGCAAAGATTGTTCCTGCTCGGGCTTTAACTTCTGGATATTCAGCAGCGTTACCACAACAGACCGAATGGCTTCGCTCGCATCTTTCTCCGCCGCCATTACGGAACTACAACTCTAGCGCACGACCTCAACGTCAGCGTTCTCAGCCACTTCCTCTGTTCACTGATTGGACCGCCAAAAATGTTGCTGGAGAAAACCCAAGAATATACCGCAAACCCAGACGGAGTACTGAAGGGAAATGAAAATGTAGTGTAAGTACGTAGGAGGGCGGAGCCAGGCTAGCGTGGGGGCACGGCAGAGTTAGAAAGCTAACGTTAGCCAACTAACAAGTCCTCCGCTGGCTGGCTGGATGGCTGGCTGGCTGGCTGGCTGATTCTGTCATGCTTTAATGCTGCATTGGTCACAGAGAATGAGTTGAACACGCTGCCGCTGCGTGTCCCTCCTTCTCCTTCCAGCCAGCTGTGACACACTGTACGGCCCCACAATGACAACTAACAACAATCGCTATTCTGTTTTATACTAGTCTATATCATTGACGTTTCATTTCCGAAATTCTGCCGAATGTCCCTCATTTCGGCCGGATGTCCGTCACCTTCCGCTTTCTATGTGTTGGCGTTCTAACCTCCGGTCGATTTATGAGGACTATAGTCTTTTAAGGTGGGATTTAAATATAGTTACATTGTGTCAGGCTGTCAAATGTGTGAGGGCAGGGATCCTGGGATCCTGGGATCACCGTATGGCTGGTATCTGAAGCTGAAGTAATCAGACTCTTAATAGCCACGACGTTCCACTTCCGGGATTGCTCCGTTGCCGCTGGAAATTCTGCCGGATTTCACTCTTTTCAGCCGGATGTCCGGTACCTTCCGTTTTTTTTACTTTTAAACTCCGGTGTATTTATGAGGACCATGGTTAACTGCTCCTCAGATCTCTGCAGGGTAAATCCAGACAGCTAGCTAGACTATCTGTCCAATCTGAGTTTTCAACAAAACTTTTGAAACGTACACAAGTTCCACCAAAACAAGTTCCTTCAAGAGGTTATTTTGCAGAGGCACCAGGTATGCTAAAGATGCTTAGCGCCGCCCAAGACGATTGTGATTGGTTTAAAGAAATGCCAATAAACCAGAGCACGTTTTTCTCCCATCCCGAAATGCTGTGTGGACTAGCCAGACCTTCCTCCGCAGCGCTGTGGAGGAAGGTCTGGCAATGCGGGACTGGTTTTGTACTAATCAAATGACCCAGGCAAACAGTTCAATGGCCTTTCTATCCATTTTATTTCTATGGTCCCAGATCTTGGCCAAGAAAGTCACCTCTGGAAATAAAAAAGCTGGAATTAACAGCAGTGGACTCCCTAATGAGCTTTCTGTCAGAAATGCATGCGGTCTCCGATCAATCCTGCATGGCGTGTGTAGCTTCATTCCCTTATAACCATCACTTTAATGTCCAAAAATGTGCGTTTTATTCCAAGTGACAGATTAAAAGACTATTTGTTTCTCATCTCCTCACCACTTTCTTCTCTCCCCTCTTTCTCCCTCCCTTTCTTCCATATCTTCTATTGTATCACCACTCACCATTCTGTGCTCCCCTCTGCAATCCCTGCCTCCTCCTTTCCTTTCCTTTCCTTTATCTAGTCCACATCCAGACATGTCGGGCCCTTATGGTAGTGTCAGTACTGCTGGGCTTTATCGGCATCATCGTCAGCGTGGTGGGCATGAAGTGCACTAAGGTGGGCGATAACAACCCAGTCAGCAAAACCCGCATCGCTGTCACCGGTGGAGCTCTGTTCCTGCTCGCAGGTGGGATTTCTGCTGTGTTCAGTAAACGCTTTGGTTAGTTTGCAACCAATAATCTACTGCAGTATCTCCTGCAGCCAGTGCATTAAGCAAGAGTGGTTTTGGTAATGTTCTAGCTTTATATCTCTCACCGGGGATCTTCTCTCTAATTATAGTCCCTGCTGTAAACAGGAAGTGGTCATTTGCAAGGCATTAGTCGCTGACCTCAGACATAAACCACAAGCCCAGGGGAGAAAATTAGAAAAAATTCTTCAATTCATTTGTGTGTTTTATTGTTGTTGTTGTAGCTACACTGAATGCTTGCAGATCTTTTATAAACTGATACAGAGAACTAATGCTCTCATATGAATCGTTTCTCCCTCCACAGGTCTATGTACTCTGGTGTCTGTGTCCTGGTATGCCACTCAGGTGTCCTATCAGTTCTTCAACCCAAACACCCCCCCCAACGCCAGGTGTGTAAAATAATCAGTTTACTTAAGTACAAGTACTAATACCACATTGTATATAATACTCGGTTACAAATAAAAGTCCTGCATTGAAAATGATACTTAAGTAAAAGTATGTATCGTCAGGAAAATGTACTATTAAGTAATAGTATTAAAAGTAAAAGAAGAATCCTCACATTTTAGCAACTGGAAACCATGCAAACAGCTGTGTGTTTAAAGGTCTGATCATCTCAGCTGGACTTGTAGGCCGTTATATTGTTGGGTAGTTTCATTTATAATAAAACATCGTATTTTATAAACTGTGTTTATAAAAATGTGTTTTGTGTGCAAAAATCAAAATTTGGAAAGTAACTAGTAACTAAAGCTGTCAGATGAATGTAGTGGGGTAAAAAGTACAATATCTGAAATGTAGAGTAGAAGTAGAAAGTGGCATGAAAAGAAAAGACTCAAGTAAAGTACAAGTATCCAGGGGCGTAGCACAAACTTCTGGGCCCTGTAGAAAGGCATTCTCTATGGGCCCCTCCCCGCATCCACAGCTATTCATTCTAGCATCTTTTTGGGCCCTCCTCACATGAGGGCCCTGGGTACTCAGTCCCCTTTTCCCCCCAGTCCGACACCCCTGCAAGTACCTCAACATTTGCACTTAAGTACAGTACTTGAGTACATGTAGTTACATTCCACCACTGGAAATAATAATATAATAATAATAATCTTTTCACTGCATCTTTTCACAAATGCACTTTTCAAACACGAAGTTACAAAGTGCTTCACAAAACAATAAAACAAGCCAGTCATAAACACACCAGGTTTTTAAACTTGAATTAAAACTATTTGGTGTATACAAACCTGTACAGTGTAGGTAAGAAAAGAAAGAAAGCTATTTTAAAGGATAAAATGTACAAGAAGGTTCAAGCTCAAATAAAATCAGAAAAGGCGTGTACGGTACCAGGAGGTCAGAGATATACGAGGTGTGAGGCTGTGAAGAGCCTTAAAAGTGATCAGTAAAATCTTAAAATCTATTCTAAAACATGGGAGCCAGTGTAAAGAGGCTCAAACAGGAGTGATGTGGTCACGTCTCTTAGTTCTGGTATAAAGCCTGGCAGCTGAGTTCCGCACAATCTGGAGTCGATTCACAGATTTTCTGGTTCAAATCATAGACTGTTAATATTAATGGACAGAGCGTCCGGTTCGGCGACGTTACGCAAATGCATAAGTGCCTTAAACCTGCTTTCTATCTGAATTCCTGCAGGGGGAGACTCCTTAAACCTGCTTTCTATCTGAATTCCAGCAGGGGGAGACTCCTTAAACCTGCTTTCTATCTGAATTCCTGCAGGGGGAGACTCCTTAAACCTGCTTTCTATCTGAATTCCTGCAGGGGGAGACTCCTTAAACCTGCTTTCTATCTGAATTCCTGCAGGGGGAGACTCCTTAAACCTGCTTTCTATCTGAATTCCTGCAGGGGGAGACACGTGCGGTTGCAAAAGGAGGTCTGTTTCTGTAGAAGTCTATGAGAAAGTGACCCACTTCTCACTTGATTTATTACCTCAGTAAACATTTTCATAATGAGTTTATGGTCTCAATCGCTAGTTTGAAGTCTTCTGCAACACAGAATGATGTTCATTTTTTCAATTATGGTCTCGTTGATTTTAAAATCAGCGATAAAGCGGGGGGGGGGGGGGGGGGGGGGGTTATGATGTGACTGCCAGTGAAAGTGTGTAACGTAGAGTGTAAGGGCTCTTCCCTCACTCCTCCCTCACTCCTCCCTCAATCCTCCCTCACTCCTCCCTCTCGTCTACAATCATCACATCCTCAACCAGGATGGCTGCGCCCCTAACGGCAAACTTGACGACTCATAGCAGATCTCCATGAACCAATGGGTGACGTCACACATACTCTGTCCATTAATATTATAGTCTATGGTTCAAACAAGTAAAAAGAACTAAGACGGGAGATTTTATATATATATATATATATATATATATATATATATATATATATATATATATATATATATATATATATATATATATATATATATATATGTTACTTTCTCTCTAGTAGTCTTCTACTCTATAATGTGGGGTTGTCAAGTGTGGTATATATAAGTATTGATGGTAAATGTGACACATTTTATTCAGCATGTATGTGCCATTTAAATTCTTACTGTCATTATTTATATTGGCTGATTAAAAGGCATTTAACAGTCTACTTTGTACATTACATAATCCAAAAATCTTGGGCGGTGCTAAGCTCCGGACGCAGCGACGGTGGCTCTGCAATAGTCTCAGGAAGGAACTTGTTTTGGTGGAACATTTGCACCCCGCAAAAGAAAACGCCACATACAATATTACATGAAGTTAACTGATCACACAATACAGTAACGTGAGCTGTTTAAATTAGCTGATACATGGTTAGACCTCATTATCTCTTACCAGTGTATCTCCGTGTGTACTTACGTCCACAGTAAACCCACCAATTGGTCCCAAAACGTCCCAGTTAGAGAGGAAATGCTGTAAACATATTCTTTGTCAATCTTTACAATCGTTCACCGAAAGAACCAAGCAGGATTATTACACAATCCAAATTTTCTTCAAAAGCTGCCATTTTTGGCGTGTAGCTTGCTAGCTTGTAGATTACCGTTTCCCGCTGCGAAAGGATTTGCATTTGCTCTCCCTTTAGAGATGGGCCTTCTAAAAATGAAGAAATACAAAGGCGTGTGTCAAGATCTCGAGACAGGCAGTACGTATCGTACTCTCACATGGGTCATGAGGTTCATTTTGAGACTTAGGTTTTGAGTAAAACTACTAATTTAGACACAATAGTCTTTAGATTAATATTTCTTCTATATTGTGCGAGTGAGGAAGTGAGTCAGTCACAGCCATACTGTATACTTGTCCTCTGTCCTCTGTCCAACCTTTTCCTCTCTCTCTTGCACAGGTATGAGTTTGGCTCGGCCCTGTTTGTGGGCTGGGCGGCGGCCAGTCTGACGGTTCTGGGCGGTTCCTTGCTGTGCTGCTCCTGCTCTAAAGAAGACGTGCGAGGGCAGCAATATTACCGCCAATCACAGCCTTCCACAGCCAGGGAGTACGTGTAAACCCCACCCCCCTTCCAGCAGCCACCCAAACAGAGAGCATCGGACACCCACCCCCCTTTTTCCTCAAATTATACCCAAAACAAAAACAGAAAGACTATCATCTGGCATACACACACACACACACACACACACACACACACACACACACACACACACACACACACACACACACAGTATTACACACAAGCACATCCACCTGTAGGATGTATTTTATTGGCTAAAAATACTACAAACTTTAATAAATTATTTGTGAGCAGGCAACCTACATTTCATCATCCAGTTTACTGATATAGATATAGATAAAAAGTTAGCTATTGTGACTGGAAACCTCTCAAATCTATTTAAAATTAGCAGCTGCTTGAAATCTGACCCTCAAAAATCACAACTACTCACTTTGAGTCATCCACTATTAGAAATATAAAAAGAAAAAGGGAAACAAATGACAACATGGAAAGACAAAATGTAAGGTGTATCACAGCCGATACGCAGAGAGAACGGACATGGAGCTAGACATAACGGTAGAGAAAAAACTTGCTGAACTTTTATTGGCATGCCCTATGCTTCCTGATTGGAGCTGCGTCTGTGTTTTGCCTCCATATTGTTTGGTGTATTCACACTCCACTGGTGCAGTTATGTTGTGTCAGGATAGAGCCCCAAATTCACTGTACAAAAGCTTGGAAAGGTTACCATGCTGTTGTGGGAGAAACAGAGGTTGGCTTGTACAATCTCATCCAGGAAAACAGGTCAGTGAGGCCTGATCACAGAGGACACGGACGTCTCCTGCTCAAACTGTAAGCACAGCAGCAGGTTGTCCATGTTAACACAAGGACATTTTTAGCGCTGTTTTCTCATCGTTAAGCAAACTATGTATTTACACAGAGACACAGTTACGCTGTTTGTTCCTATTCAACGCAGGAGGAGGCAGTATGCAATAAGAAGTCCACTCATGTGGACAAAAGTCAGAAGTGCCGGCACTGGTTAGCATTAACTAACTTGGAGCTAAAACAAGCACATAAAATGTGCAAGATAACATAGAGAGGCGAAGTCCCTCCCCTTCTGGTGGACCTCATGTGAACTTATTTCAGAAAAGTTATGTACAGTAGTGAACGGGATGGGGAGAGACTAATTACTTTTTTAACCTGTTTGAATTGAGCCATTACTTATACATATGATTGTCAGTTTAAAAGATATTTTGCAAGTCAAGAAAGTCACAGTTTGCTGTAGGTCTGTTGTAGTACAGCTTAGTTTTGTGTGAAACTGCTCAGTGAACGACATATCTACATATTTACGTCCGCTTGCTCGATGCTCGGCTTGCTCGCTAGCTAGCTAGCTAGCTAGCTTAGCTATGTTCCACAACACATGTAACGTTATCTTACCTGATGTGTTTTATCCAACAAAGTTTTATCAGCCGAGAAGAGAAAAAAGAGCAAGATCTGTTGCTCGTAGTAACGTGCGAAACATCGTAGCTTCAGCTCGAAGTCACCTATGCGACTTTAAACTGTGTAGTCCTTGTTCTTCAACAGTTTTACAACAAACTGAGACTTTCTTCACTTGCAAAATTATATTTTAAATTGACAAACATAGTGTAATTCATGGCTCAATTCAAACAGGATCAAAACATGATTAGTCTCTCTCCCCATTCCCTACCATACATACTTCTTCTGAAAAAAGGTCCCATGGTGGTCCACCGCAAGGGGAGGGACCTATCTATGAACTGCCTAATTGTGCTTAATGAGCCCATTCCAAAACAAATTATGTTTGTCACGGAGAGACCAGGCCCATAGCCAGAAGTCACAAATACAGAGGTCTAAGTCCCCCCTCCCTGAATCAAAATAACACAGGAATCAGCATACAAAATGTCCACCAACTGTAGTTTTAAATTGACTGTAAAGTCCCCCTGGGTTCAAAAATTCCAGAAGAAATGCACGCTCTCAGTCGACGGCCTGATGAAGACAGCTTATGTGTGATTAAACTAACCAAAATGACAATAAAGAAGCAGATGTGTTCATTGTCCTGTGTAATTAAGGCCTCAGACAGCCATTTTGTAACAGCTGTGGAACGTCCTCACTTTAAATGAAGCTAGTTCTTATATAGTCCTGTTTTACACAACAGTCGCTTGATGAGGGCTGCGCATGAAGACACAATCTGAACTGCAGGAGTGGAGGTGAATTGTTAGTAAAAAGGTGTCTGCTGAGTATGAATGCTGTTAATGATCATATCACCATTTTAATCTCCACTTAGGCTACATCTACACTACTATGTTTTGGTTTAAAAAAACGAATATCTTTTGCTACGTTTACACCTCGCGTCCACACTTCTCCGCCGCTTCCGAGCCGCTAAAACAGAGACATTTGGAAACTCTGCTGCCCCCGTTTTGGTTTAAAAACTCCAGGGTTGCTTTGTAGTCTGGACGGGCACAAACGGAAACATTTGGAAAAGACGCTGCGTCTTATCTGTTAGCTAGTCTTACAGACCTTTCAGTAACAATTCCACCTCGTCGTCAGTCCAAGCTAATATATCCCTGGTCTTACTTTTCTCCATTGTTGTTCTTCATCCGAAGTATTTCCTGTATTTCCAGTTTACACATCCATGATTTTCAACCGCAAAGTCAGACAATCAGCTTCCTGTTTACACCGACACACACATGCCCAGTGTGTGTGAATGGTCATGTGATATGTGATGTCAGATGTGTTAATATAGACGGAGATTAGTTCTGCAACTGGAGCTAAAACTCTTGCGTGGACAGAGATTGTTTTTGTCTCAAAACAAAAATGTAATAGTGTAGATGTAGCCTAAGAGAAAGTGGAGGCTCTCATCGACACCCATCACCATCCTCCATTTCCTAATCATCATTTCAGATTCATACACTCCATCTCATAATCTCTTGTATAACCAATGTCTAAGATCTTAACTAATACATGTACTTCTCACACAGGTAAAATCTCACTGGGGATCATAAGCTATGAGACATTAGTATTACTTTACAATGGACTTTTAGCTAGCATGATGCTTTAAACAATTGTAAATAATATAACAATGTCTATTTAACTAGAACTATGGGTGTTTAGCAAACAACTGACTACTCCACGTGGATGAATTACAAAAGATATCTGCAGCATTTTGAAAATTTGCCCCACGTTAGAGCCTGTAAAAGTCAACAGTCGGCTAAATTGGCTCTTGAGTTCCCTCTTGATGCTCCCACATCAATTTGTCTTCATTTGTGTTTCTAAAAGCGCTGGTCCATCACTGTTCCAGATAATAAAGCCATTAACCTTTCTCAGAATTGCTCCCAGTCCCCCCATTTCCCAATCATATGGCCTTCTTGGTAGACACTTGTTTGTGGAGTGCTCTGTTATTGTCAGGTTGGGGGGTTGTAGGTCTATAGGGAATTCCTTGCGCCCTTTAAATAAAAGGGGATGTCAGGTGCAATTGGTCTGTCATTAGCAGCTGTGCTTTAAATAGGGATTGCTCAACAACAAGTATGATAAATAAACTACCTGTAAAGCTATGTCCAAAGAAAATAAAATGTACATTTAAAGTAATTATTTGAAATTTTTGCAAGTAAGCTTATTTGCTTTTTTTAAGCCGGGAATTAGATGTGAGGATCGATGCCACTCTCAGCAAGAAAGCCACCAAGTGTATTTCCCAAAATATCAAACTATTCCTTAAAATAAAGCTGATGAACAAGCAGCTATCTTAAGCAGACTACAGCCAGATACACATGACGTAATTTTCATCAGTTAGTCCAGAATTATTAATATTTATTTGAAATATATGTAATCTATTTAAAGTGTAGATTACTGGCGAGCTGACATGTAGCATCAGCTATTCATGCTCCTTCTTACCGACTATGTTTACATACACGTATTATTCCGTTTTTTGCCCCTAGTCCGACTAAGCTGTTTACATGGATAATGAAAGACAACATTCCTCTAATATTCCCGTTTACATGCAGCCGTGAAAAATAGGATTTTTAAAAAAAGGTTTCCTTTGGCGGCGGACTTGTTCGACCGGGTGCTGCCCATTTCTCCGACGCTCCATTGTTCCGACCTCTCAATAACCCGAAAAATTCCCTTTGGTCCTACAGCCCACTAGTCTGACGTCCCTTTGTTTCGAAAAATAAAACAACCTCTGCTGCGACATCCCATTGTTCCGACCATTTAGGGTTAGGGTTATGGTTAGGGACAATTATTTATAATATTTCTTTAGGATATTTGCCTTGTTTACCATGTCGGGAATCCTGAAGTTTCCTGTTTGAAACAGCCAAGATGAGGCGTCTTCTCAGAATCAGCTTTATTGGCCAGGTTTGCATAGACAAACAAAGAATTTGACTTGAATTAAAACACAGTTGACATTAAGAATATAAAAAAAATATCTTATATAACAATACAATAGAATTTACAATTTTACAAACATATACAAAAGAGAGGGAAGGAATAGTGCAATATCGGTCAATAGACTGAGATTTTAGGATTTAAATATCAGTACAGTGCAAGGCAGATCAGTGCAATGGTAATATATTAATAACAATATTGTAGTTGTAGGATTGAAATAGACATGAGGTAGATGAGCAGAACAGTGTTGGTTGACTTTGTTCGTGTGAGGGTGGGGGCTATTTCTGAGTGATCAAGTTAGTTTCACATTGGTTATTGCTGGGATAGACGATGCCCCATTCTATTCATTATCATTGCAGGCTTATGGAAATATAAATACATATCCAACCCAAAACTAACTTTACCCTGTTGGACTTTGGACTTAGCCTACATTTTCATTTCGATTTTTCAAAGATACGTTGAACATTTAAATGTGTTAATAAGCTAGAGCTTGTTATTTTTGATTCAGATTTTAGATTATGGGAGGTGATCCACAAAAGCCTATATGGTCGGAACAATGGGATGTCGGAGCAGAGGGTTTATTTTTTTCTAAACAAGGAAGTCAGACTAGTGGGCTGAAGGGCAAAAGGGAATTTTTCGGGTTATTGAGAGGTCGGAACAATGGAGCGTCGGAGAAATGACACGGCACCGTTCGATCGTGCGAACACAGCCTCCCTCTTTCGTTCCTTCAACCACCTTCTTGAAAACATCGGTGTTGTGCCTTTCTTAATGTTTAAAAGTAGCTGTGTTTCTCCTTCCGACCAGAAATGTGGACTTATTTTTGGGGAATGCATCTCTACCGCAGCCCTGCAAACTGTTGGCTGGTTGGTTTGTGTAGAACAACCACAGAAACGCACCGAGCTGACTGTAAGCCGCAAACAGGCAAGAGGCCGTAAACTGTCACAAATTGCGGTGAAATCCCCGATTGAGACACATATTACGAATGTCCAAAGAATGCTTCTAAAACCTGAATAATACCGGCATGTTCCATGTCTTAATCAGAAAATGCATTATTCGTAATATCCAAACGGAATATGCTGTTTACATGACCCGTATCAAATTCGGAATATTTATATTCGGAATAATAATAGTGCATGTAAACGTACTGACTGACTTTCTATCCTTTTTGCTCACATCTTTATAATCAAGCTTTCTTTCTAACACATCACAGCTGTTGTGAGAATGTGAGAGGTCTTGATGTGTCTCTTATTTCCCCTCCTGTCTTCTAATCCTGTTCTTCTCTGACTGTCTTCTTCTCTCCTCTAATTCAGGGCAGAGTTGTTGAGTGAAACTAGTTTCCCTGACTGATCAGCCCCCGCCTTTTTATCGAGGACTGTCCGACCTGTCCAACCACTGTCTTCCCCCCTTTTTTCCCCTCCCGGTTATCTCTTAGACCCTAGAGTTGGACCTCTTGTAGTAGAATATCTGTTTTCTTCAGTACATCACCTTATCAGTTTGAATTGGAACCAAGATGCATTGTCTTCTCCCATTTTTCCCCTATACCTTCTGAGCCTTTTCTGTAAATATGGACTCTTAAAGGATATGTGATCAGACCTTCTATTTAAGAAATGAGGCGTCCTCCTCCATTTCAGCCTGTCAACCCTCTGCTCCACCCCCCACACCCTCCTCTGTCCCATTACTGGCCGAAAGTTAACAATGAGTTGAAAACCCTTTGTGGTTTTGTTGCGCTGATTTATGATTTCACTTATATCCTATGACCTCTGGGTGTTTTTGTAAATGTGTCTTTTGGGTTTATTTTGTGCGCTGTGACTGAACTGTCTTTTTTTTCCCTTTTGAATTGCAGACCAAATGTTAAAAGTACCCCACCAGAGAAAAGGGAGCAGTACTTGTAGTTTGGGAGAGTCTTCTGGCCTTACCATGGTTTAGATTCTGTCAACAGACTAAACTCTCTCACTGAGGAACTCAAAACAAACAGACAGCATTACAGAAAGAATTTATGAACAGCAACCTTTCAAGCATATTGCAGCAACATAAATTAGAGTCTTTGTTGAAGTAAAAGAAATGGTTTTCGAAGGTTTTATGAAGAAGTTGCTTCAGAGGGATTGAGAAAGATGACATCCATGTCTCGTCTGTTTTGTTGACTTTGGGAGAGACATTCAGGGTATGTTTTCTATAACATGTTAAAAATCCCGGGTGTATATACCACCTACTTTATTCTTTTTTTCCTTTTTTTTTTACTACATATATAATGTTTTACTACAGTGCCTTATAACACGTGTTTGTGCACATGCATGTTTTTGACTTCATGGATTCTTTATAGTGTCCAATCCCATCTGAGGGATGTGTGTCCATACATGTAGTTCCTCTGCCAGCAGTTATGTGTGCCTTTTTTTCTATTGTTGGATTTCTGAAAATGAATGTGAAGCTACTCTACAGTACCACTTGTAAAAACAACAAAGACATACATACGATAGATCTTCAGCATTGTGCCTTATGCCACTGTCTGTAATAAGCTGTGTGCCTGTTTCCAAGTAGCCTGGATTGAGGATATACCCAGTACATTCAACATTTTGTTTAAAGTGCCAATATGATTTTGTGTGAATGACAGAGTCATTGTGTTATTGACTTTAAAGGATGTACTGTGCTGTGTGTTGTCTCCTGTAGCCTACTAAGGAACGCCAGTTTTGCTGAGTGTTCAAATGCCCCTCTGATGCCTGCATTTATTTACCATGCCATTCCTTTCTCTAATATTTACCTCCTCAATGTTGTGTACCATCTCATTTACAGTATACCCCTGTCTGTTTCTTTTAGAATAAAGTAAACAGAGACATAAAAATGGATTTGGTTATGAGTCAGTGCTTCATTAGTTGTTTCCTAACTTTTCACCCCCCCCCCCCCCCCAGTCATTCCTCTGTTTCAGCTCAAATACTTCTTTTGCACCATGTTGTTCAATAATTACAGACGTGGAATTCCACTTCTGCCCCACTGGTCTGTGGCACATTCTCAAAGGTGGACTCACAAAGTTAAAAAGGCTCGGCTGTTCTTCTTGTGTTGGGTTTCAGCTTTAAAACCTTTGTTAAATCACATGCAAGCTTGGTATTAAAGGGTCATTTTTTCAACCTGGACCCTGTTTTTCACGTGCATTGGTGTCTAAGTGACTAATGTGAACAACAATCTTTGAAATTGATCCAGTGTTGAGCAAGAACGCTGAAACCGACACCTGTCAACCTGCAATGTCATCCTATAGGGCAAATGTGCATTGTCAATTTCTGTCCACTAAAAATGTTTTGCCACTGACAGGCTCAGATTATTATTCTAAGTGTCTGACAACATTATGGAAAGGATCCCTACAGAGATAGGCCTTTATGTTAAAGAGTAAAGTCATTTTTGTTTAACATGAAGCAACTCCGAAATCACTATCGCCAAACCCACCAGACTCCATGTAAATAATCAGGACTTTTAGCGTGTATAGAGCCAGCATATTTCCACATGTAAATGGATGAATTAAGGGTTTATTTCAACCAAACCAGAGTGGTGATTGTTGGAACAGTGAAAAGACGAACCAAGACGGCTTTTGATTGTTTTATTTAGTTTCTGTCCACTTTGAATGAAGTGTGTTTTACGATGATAAAAATTACTGTTTATTTAAATGGAGTCTGGTGAGTAGCTCAGTATGTAAACTAAATCATTAGGTACTGAATCAACTGAATCAATACAGATGTACCTAATTAAGTTTATTTGACTAGAAACTACCCCAACTTGTCTTCTCAAATTCAGTCAACTTAAAATTTGAGGGCAGCCTGGACACTTACTTTTTTAAATATAAAACAAATATATATATATATATTTTTTTTTTTACAGTGTATGTAAATTAGGTGCCAAACGCTGAACACACATGCAAGTTTCTGGCTCGTAAGAAACAAGAGAGTGAGTCTGCTACTTATATGTGTGAACAGGTGTCTACATTAGAGTCATGGCCAGGATGGACAGAAAGGAATGATGAACTTTATACATATGGACATGTGGGTATTGTAATAATAAAAAAAGAAAAGAAAGAAAAGAAATAAAATCACAGAAGCATAAAATAACATTGGAAGATCCTGAACATGTGGATGATTTGAAGGACTTTATATTGATAGGCTCCTTGATGCAACCTACTTTTAGTGCAAATATACATTCAGTTTCAAAGCTGGTGTCTTTTTTACCAAAGAGACAGACTGCCCATGAGTTTGTATACAGAGTTAAAATAAGGCAGTTTGAGAAAAATGCACACTGAAGACACCAGTGGTGGGAACAGAGTATGGACGTGAAATCTCACATACACCTGACATGTACGGATGCTCCTACACTACCTCTGACTATACAGTCTGTTCAACAACACGGACGTGTACCATTGACACCATTTAAGACTATCATGCAAAAAAAAAAAATTTTTTGCAGCTGCATTTGCTCCAAATGTATGCACACTATAGAAAAGCATTTCACAACAACTGTGATTTATACCACATTCATAAAACTCACATCCCTCAAACTGTGTGAAAAATATTTTTGTCACGAGATAACACATATGAGATATTCAGCTACTCACACACTTTATTCATGAAATGAATATGTTGGAGCGCAGAGCAGAGGTGCACTTACAAAATGCACCCGATGAACCGAAGCTTGCAGCCCAAACCAAATTGTTATACATGTAGTAAACAAAGGAATGTGTTTTCCTACTTTTAGCACTTTAAATGACGCATGATGTGTTACACATGCTGTTGATTGGGACTTGCACATTGTGGTAATTTAGGAATGTGAGACTGGAAACTATCTCCTTCATTGCTAAACTGTAAACATCATTACAATGAAGTAACATGTTTTCATAATGAAACTAATTCATACTGAGGAGGGAACTGAGAGCAGACATCAGCAATTTATTGAACAACTTTACTGAAAAGCTTTAAATGTGGAAACGTATTTTGAAGTAGACTGTGGTGGCATGGCAGTTTTGGTTTGGGCTGGCTGACAAGTCTCGGTTGCGTCCTGAAACCATCACTGAGTATGTTTACATGCACGCTAATATTCCACTATTATTCCGAATATGACAATATTCTGAATTTGATATGGGTCATGTAAACAGCATATTCCTTTTGTATATTCCAAATAAGGCCTCTTTCCGAATATAGCATTTTCCGATTAAGACGTGCAATATGCTGGTATTATTCTGGTTTTAGAAGCATTCTTTGGACATGTATACAGCACATTTGGAATATGTGTCTCAATCTGTTTTTTGTCCATAGACTGTATAATATTAATGGACAGAGCATGTGTGACGTCACCCATTGGTTTGTGGAGATCTGCTATGAGTCGAGTTTGCCGTTACGGGCGCAGCCATCCTGGTTGAGGATGTGACGATTTTAGACGAGAGGGAGGAGTGAGGGAGGAGCCCTTACACTCTACGTTATGTTACACACTTTCAGTGGCAATCACATCATAGCCACGCCCTAAAACACCCCCTGCTTTATTTTAAAATCAACGAGACCATAATTAAAAAAATAAACATCAATCTGTGTTGCAGAAGACTTCAAACTAGCGATTGAGACCATAAACTCATTATGAAAATGTTTACTGCGGTAATAAATCAAGTGAGAAGTGGGTCACTTTCTCATAGACTTCTACAGAAACAGACCTCCTTTTGAAACCGCACGTGTCGCCCCCTGCAGGAATTCAGATAGAAAGCAGGTTTAAGGAGTCTCCCCCTGCTGGAATTCAGATAGAAAGCAGGTTTAAGGAGTCTCACCCTGCAGGAATTCAGATAGAAAGCAGGTTTAAGGAGTCTCCCCCTGCAGGAATTCAGATAGAAAGCAGGTTTAAGGAGTCTCCCCCTGCTGGAATTCAGATAGAAAGCAGGTTTAAGGAGTCGCCCCCTGCAGGAATTCAGACAGAAAGCAGGTTTAAGGAGTCTCCCCCTGCTGGAGTTCAGATAGAAAGCAGGTTTAAGGAGTCTCCCCCTGCTGGAGTTCAGATAGAAAGCAGGTTTAAGGAGTCTCCCCCTGCTGGAATTCAGATAGAAAGCAGGTTTAAGGAGTCTCCCCCTGCAGGAATTCAGATAGAAAGCAGGTTTAAGGAGTCTCCCCCTGCTGGAATTCAGATAGAAAGCAGGTTTAAGGAGTCTCCCCCTGCTGGAATTCAGATAGAAAGCAGGTTTAAGGCACTTCCACATTTGCAGTAGAGCCCTGCACGGGCCAAAAACTCCAGCCCTAACCCGGTCCTGGCCCGTGGTGTTCAAGCCCTACCCGACCCCAGCCTGACAACGCCTGCAATTTTTTCAGCCCCAGCCCAACCCGACCCGAGACCAACATCAATCACTTTTAAGCTCTCTCTGATGCGCGCTGTCTCTGCTACACACGCAAACACACACACGTCACACTACTAAGAGGTAAACTTTGATTATAGGCCTGAAACATCATGACCAAACATATTGGACAAACTGTCCATTACACAGAAGCATAAACATGAAGGGAGAATATAGTGCTTCGGGATCGAACCGCAAAAATAAGTAAATAAACGGCCTACCTTTGCTTTTCAGTAACTGAACTGAAGAACAATGTTCAAAACAATGTCCAAACATAACTCTTCACCAACTGGCTAATGTTAAATAAAATTAATAAAATAAATAAAAATCCATTGAACTGTGTGTGTCAGTGTCACCTGTTTAATGCACGTGAGTGACGCGCGTGCGTGTATGCGTGTTGCGTTTGTGTTACTTTCTTAGGCGATGTATAATGTTTATAATATAATCAATATAACAATATTTCATACACACTTTGTGATGTTTGCTCTGCTGCACGAATATTATGGGCACAATGAGGAGAGAAGCTAAAATAAGCCCGAGTCCGACCCGAGCCCGATCTGTAAAAAGAAAAAATGGCCCGAGCCCGGCCCGAATGGGCTTAGCCTGTCGGGCTCCGTCGGGTCCCGACGGGCTTGCAGGGCTCTAATTTTAAGCCCACATCTCTGGTCAGAAGGAGAAACACAGCTACTTTTAAACATTATGAAAGGCTTGGATATCAACAGGTTTTTGGATATGCACAAACATCGCAAAGGCAACCTTTTCAAGGAGGTAGTTGAAGGAATGAAAGAGTGACGCTGTGTTGGCATGGTCAAACAAGTCTGCAGCCGGTGGACAACTTTGAAAAAAATCCTTTGTTGCACGGCTGCATGTAAATGGAAATATTAGTGGAATATTGACTTTCATTAGCGATGTAAACAGCTACAATTCTGTCTTTTTCAGAATAATGGTAAAAACCGGAATATTATGTGCATGTAAACGTAGTCAGTGATATGAGACACACTCCTGATTGCCAATACAGCTGAGGTAAGAGAGCAGAACACACTTCCCACCATCAACCAGGAGGGGAGCCCGAACTTAAACGTTACCCCAGAGTCACGTGTTAGAGAAAAAGATGCAGAAATAATGAAGTAAGCACATTATTTCTTACTTTAAATATGCCTTAACGGCATGAACTTTCCACCAGTGATTTCCTCTCCTTCTCTCACTTAGAAATTCAGTAAGTGTGAGGAAAAATGAATACAGAGAAGAATGTCTACCTTGATTTCTATTTTTTGCAAAGATTCTTTATAAAGACTATTTAAACTGCCTGCTGGCTACATTAGTTAGTGGGGTGTCCCACTGGACTGCAGAAGCATAAATTGGCCTTAAGGGTCAAACAAACGCAGGCCTTTCACCCGGGAGAGTGGGGTTCGAGTCCCGTTTTAAAATGAAAGTAAATGTGGCTTTTACTTAAGTTTTTGACTTAAAGGTGCTCTAAGTGATGTCACACGTTTTTTAGGCTACAACATTTTTTGTCACATACAGCAAACATCTCCTCACTATCCGCTAGCTGCCTATCCCCTGAACACACTGTAAAAAAGCGCGGCCTCTGAAGACAGCCCAGGCTCCACAAACAGCAACAAAAACTAACCTGCACCACCAAACATAACAAACAGAGTTCCAGCGTTCCAGCCAATAACCGACAAGAAGGATTTGGGGGTGGGGGTTAGTGCGCGGAAGGGAGGGGGATGGAACAGGATGAGGAGGAGGGATTGGTGAGCTAGTCTCCGTTTTGTTTGAAAATACTTTGAACGTCAACAAGAAGTGCCGTTACCCAACATCGCTTAGAGCACCTTTAACGAATGTCACGTTCAGCGTCACGTGCGTAACCTTCAGGAAGTGAAATAACGTCTGATTTGAACCCAAACCACGATCCTTTTCTAAACATAACTAAGTAATTTTGGTGCCTAAACATAACCAAACTGCGACCGTGGCGAGTTTTATTTTTACTTTGCGAATGTCATGTTCAAAACCACGACCGATGTTCTCTGGTTTAGATACGAGGTTGTATTACCTGCAGCCAATCAGGGGCGCTATTTTATGAAACGCTCCTGTGGTTCGCATTAGAGGGTAAGGAACAAACGAGCCATATCATCGTATGGGTTAGAGCAGTGGTTCCCAACCTCTTTTCCTTTGCGCCCCCCCGTAACTGAAGTTGAGGTAACTCTCGAGATAGAGCCTTACTTTCTTTTTTGATACAAAGGAGTTATCAGCACTTATTACGTTTCCCCGCCATGTTTCATTCATAAAATAGTGATGCCGTGGCGTCAGGAAAAATGAGGATGATAGCAGCTAGCAGCTAGCAACTAACAGCTAGCAGCTGACCTGATGACAGGTAGCAGCTAGCAGCTGACCTGATGAAAGCAAGGGCCAAAGGTTAAGAGGCCTACTTAAGTTTGGCCTACTAAGTAGCCTGCCTAAAATTTTTAGCGAGAACAAAAATATATAGTTTTTATACTGACTTTTGTATACATTCTATATTCTAGTATATATATTCATAGTATATATTCTATATTTGTTTAACATGTGCAAATATTTTTTTTTACCTGAACCTCAAACCAGATAAAGACTTGGCACCCCCTGTGATCTTTGCCACCCCCCTAAGGGGTGCCCGGACCCCAGGTTGGGAAGCGCTGGTTTAGATCTCTTGTTGTAAGTGTCCACTCCTGAGAGACATGCACATTTCAAAACCAATACACAGATGAGAGTCAGAAGTTCAACGTAACAACTGTTGTTGCATGAAGTGTAAATAACTTAATTGTGTGGAAATGTGTTTGAACCAGAGAATGATATGAATCTGAAGTTGTCACCCACTGTGCAGAAACCACAAACCAAACAAACTGCTTCTGGCTGGATTTGATTAAGGCTGGGTTTTTTTGATTGAGGAGCTGCAGTACCAACACATCCTCATTCCTAAATGACAGAGTAAGGCAACTTCCAAAGACTCCTTAAACAACATATTTTACTGCTGCACGGTGGCTGTTTTAAACACGTAACACGTCACCCACGGCACTTTTAATCACGCGAACGTTGTCTTTAACGTAATGGCCGCTGTTTTGAACTCGTACAGTCATGTGAAAAAATTAGGACACCCATGCTAAAGTTGACTAAAAAGAGGAATAAAAAAATCATCTTTTGCAAATTGATCTTATTGCCTTAATTAAAGAAATTAGGAAAAATCCAATCTTTAAGGACACCAATTTTCTTTGTGAATGAATAATGTATCGTAAATAAATAAATGTTCTTCCTTAAAATACAGGGGGCATAAGTGAGTACACCCCTATGTTAGATTCCCATAGAGGCAGGCAGACTTTTATTTTGAAAGGCCAGTTATTTCATGGATCCAGGATACTATGCATCCTGATAAAGTTCCCTTGGTCCCCCCATCATCACATCCCCTTCACCATACCCCCCCATCATCACATCCCCTTCACCATACCCCCACATCATCACATCCCCTTCACCATACCCCCCCATCATCACATCCCCTTCACCATACCCCCCCATCATCACATCCCCTTCACAATACCCCCACATCATCACATCCCCTTCACCATACCCCCCCCATCATCACATCCCCTTCACCATACCCCACATCATCACATCCCCTTCACCATACCCCCACATCACATCCCCTTCACCATACCCCCACATCATCACATCCCCTTCACCATACCCCCACATCATCACATCCCCTTCACCATACCCCCACATCATCACATCCCCTTCACCATACCCCCACATCATCACATCCCCTTCACCATACCCCCACATCATCACATCCCCTTCACCATACCCCCACATCATCACATCCCCTTCACCATACCCCCACATCATCACATCCCCTTCACCAGACACAATAAGCGTAGAACAAACAAATACAGAAAAAACTCTGCATTCAGGTCTAAACAAAAGAAACAATGAGACAACTTATGAGAAACAAATGCAGATATAAGTTTGCATTTACAATGTCCAATAACATGCGTTGTGCCTTGAAAATAAGACAAAAGTACAGATAAACACAGAACATAGCCTCAGAAATGAAAGTCACCATAACCATACGGATGACAGTGACCAAAACCAAAGGGATGAAAGGTTGATTAGAGAAGCTATAGAGCTTTTTTAATTACAAACAAAAAATGGGCCAACATATGTCTGCACAGTTTGCCATAGAGCGTTGTTTTCAAATCAAGTTCGACGCTGCAACAAGTCAAACTACGTTAAAGATCCACATGTTGCTGAAACTTGCCTTACAGGGAAGTTTGTTCATGTTTGCACTGATGAATGTAAAAAAACACAACAGTGCACAGTACCAGATGAGAGAAAGAGAGAGTGGATATGTCACACTTGCCACGATCACCTAAAAAATGGTAGCATGCCATCCCTCGCTATGGCTAATAATTTAGAACTTGCTGATATTCCACCTGAACTAAGTGGTTTAAACATATTGGAAAGGCACCTCACTGCCAAATGCATACCATTTGCAAAAATGATCACACTTCCCAAAGGTCGACAAAGAGCCATTCATGGCAACGTAATATGTGTCCCTTCAGTGGTGCAAGAAACAGTTGATGCCTTACCTCGACTCAGAAGTGAATCTCAAGTCATGAGAGTAAAGCTAAAGAGACGATTGTGCTATAAAGGCCATCAATTGTTCCAAACTGTAAACTGGCCTAAACTAGTGAGAGCTCTGCCTAGAGATTGGCATGGGATCCATGAAATAACTGGCCTTTCAAAATAAAAACCTGCCTGCCTCTATGGGAATTTAACATAGGGGTGTACTGACTTATGCCCCCTGTATTTTAAGGAAGAACATTTATTTATTTACGATACATAGTGTCCTTAAAGGTTGGATTTTTCCTCATTTTTTTTAATTAAGGCATTAAGATCAATTTCCAAAAGATGATTTTTTTATTACTCTTTTTAGTCAACTTTAGCATGGGTGTCCTAATTTTTTCACATGACTGTAGTTAACGTTGTGAAACAGAACTAGTTACAGTTTTTGCCAATTGCTTACACACTGAAATCAAAAGTATTATAGAATTATCAAAACCTTACACTCAAGGAGCAAAGCACTGGTGCAGATGTGCACCACTATGAGCACCATGTCAGCCTCACACTTTTTGCAAAACACTAAACACTTTTATACATTAGACACAGAAGTATATCATGATGTCACTTCCTGCAATTCCAAAGCACTGACTGTCAAATGACCTATGAGCCAACCTGGGAACACTGCCATCAGGTGTGGAAACACATGATTGCCTACGTAACTGCAGACACACCATTCAGGTTTAAGCACTATAAAAATGCAGCAGGTAAGTCTAGTATTTTCTGTACTATTTTGTTTTTACTGTAATTGTAACCTGCACTGGATATAGTATCGGAATCAGAATCAGAAATACTTTAATAATCCCAGGGGGAAATTATTTTTGTTACCACTCCAGGTATACAAACAACATATACAAACATATATTATCCAGACTTTTTACATATATAATAAAAACAAAAATACAGTTATAATATATAAAATATGAAATATGAAATGTACAGTGAATAAAATATGAAATGTACAGTGTTAATGTGCAAATAGTGCAATAAAAAAGAGAAATGATTGTCTATGTTGAGAGGATTATAGTGCAATAAAATAAGTATGTTATGTCTGTCTGTTGTTTGCTGAGCTAACAGTGTATGCTAACACATTACTGTAGTAGCATTAAAACCGGGACATGTTGTTGTTGGGATTCTCCATGTTGACATGTTGACCGATTTGGGTATATGGAGAGAAATAAATGATATTTTCCTCAGTCTGCAGCACTGGTCTTGTGTCTCGTGCACGTTCTCTGTGTACTTCATTTACAGTACTCTAATCACTGAGAAGTAGAATTGCTGAAAGTGTTTTAGGTTAGCAACAGCAGTGTGTAACTGGTTCACACAGAATCAAGTCATATAGAACGGGTATGTTTCATGTGGTAACAAAATATGTTTTTTTTATAAATTAGTGTATAGTTTTTGCAAGTTTCATTTTCAGAGGTGTCAAGTAACGAAGTACAAATACTTTGTTGTCTTACTTAAGTAGATATTCTGGGTATCTATACTTTACTGAAGTAATTATTTTACAGCAGACTTTTTAATTCTACTCCTTACATTTTCATGCAATTATCTGTACTTTCTCCTCCTTACATTTTAGAAATAGCCTCGTTACTTCTATATAGACAACCATACAAGGGTAATGTTACCAAGCCTGCCCTGCACCATTTTCTTGTCCAGTTTTGTTATTGTACATCCGTTGCCCTCACAGATTCCTGCAGCTAAGCTTGGATGTACATTTACATTCCAGTAAAGGCTATTGATAACATGCCTCTGAAGTTTGACTTTTTTTATTACAATACTTATAGGCAACTAGTCATCATATCTTCCGCTCCATGAAACACATGTTAAGGCTCAGTAGTACACATATATGCTTCTTTAATGTATTTGCATTGTACTAAAATGTGATTTTCAATGGGCATAAATGCGGCTGAAACAGGTGCATCCCAAATTTTTCAACATTAACATTTTAATATAACATTATAGTAATTATGGCCTTTAGAAAAATGTTTTTTGTGGAGGTGGGGTAGTGCCCTATAGGCCCCTGTGGCACAGCCTAAGCTTTTGTCCTTAATGGCATTTTTTCCCCCTTACATTACTTTTACTTTTATACTTTAAGCAGTTTTGAAACCAGTACTTTTACACTTTTACTTGAGTAAAAAGGTTGGGTTGATACTTCAACTTCTACAGAAGTCTTTTAAAACCCTAGTATCTATACTTCTACCTGAGTAATGAACGTGAATACTTTTGACACTGTTCATTTTGCAAAGGTCTGAGGTGCTCTGTTAATTGGGTGTGTGGTTGTGCTGATTGTGTGTAGTATTTTTCAAAATAGCGCTTAGGCAATCGGAAAAAAAGTTTAGGCAGCAAAAATCCTTAGTTTGAAAATCATCAGATGAGTCACACAAAACTATTAAAATGAGGACATCACTGCGCTAGAGTCCGTAAACATCCCTTTAAATAAAGCAGCAGTGCATCAGGAGCAGCAATTATTAGACACCTCTGCAGTGTAGTGATATTTAAGGGAGGGGGCGGGGGGGGGGGGGGGGGGGGGGCAACGTGATTGCAGAGGATGTGTTGTTGTACCGGGCAGATGCTGTTTGAAATAGAGCTGCAAAGATGAATCGATGAATTGCTAGTTGTCAACTATTAAATTAATCGGCAACTATTTTTATAATTGATTAATCAGTTCAAGTCAAATTCTTTGATTCCAGCTTTTAAATGTGAATATGTACTAGTGTCTTCTCTCCTCTGTTATGTGACAGTAAACTGAACATCTTTGAGTTGTAGACAAAACAAGACATTTGAGGATTCGGCTTTTGGGGTAACACTGATTGACGGTACACACTGAAGCTAGGAGCTCAGCCACCAGGGTATCACTGCAGTCAGATAGACTACACAGTAGTGCAGCCTAGTGGTTACTCTACTCTTCTCTTCATACAATGATTAACAGTGATTGCAGATGAGAAGTTTTGTGTGTGTATGTGTGTGTGTGTGTGTGTGTGTGTTCTTGTTTAACTACATTCGTGGGGTACAGTATACTGGTGGGGTCCAACCAGCTTTGTGGGGCCAAAATGCTGGACCCCACAAGGTTAAAGGTCTGTTTGAGGGTTAAGACTTGGTTTTAGGATTAGGGTTAGAATTAGGTTATGGTTAGGGTGAGGGTAAGGGTTAAGGTTAGGCATTTAGTTGGGATGGTTAAGGTTAGGGTAAGGGGCTAGGGAATGCATTATGTCAATGATGGGTCCCCACAAAGATAGTGAGATGCACTATGTGTGTGTGTGTGTGTGTGTGTGTGTGTGTGTGTGTGTGTGTGTGTGTGTGTGTGTGTGTGTGTGTGTGAATGCAGACATGTTCCCATTGTGTGATTTGTAAAAAAAACAGAGGGCGTGGGGGGATGTTTTTTGATCATCAGCAATAAAACAAAACATTCATTAAACATTCACATAATTAAACCCCCCCTTTCAACACCATGGATATAGAGCCACTCGGCCAGCCATGCCAAAACACTTATTTATGAACTTCAATACTGAATGGAAAATAACCTCAAAATTAAACAGCACAACATGGTGTCAGCATGAAACACAACGCTTTCAAGCCGGAGAGCAGAGTTCACTTTGAAAAAATACAGTATAAAAAAATACTTTCACCCAGGAAACGTGCCTTCGTTCCTCAGAAACGTTTTAACCACAAACCTTTTCCTAAACTTAACGAGTCGTTTTGGTGCCTAAACTTACTGTCATCGCCGCATGCCAGCCCAGTCTCATGGCAGTTCGTGAAATGGTCACGTTATTTAATCTATTGATACGTGTTCACAGGGAACACAGTTTTTCTCGTTTTTTTCGTGGTGGCCAGCACGAAAATGTGAAGTAATGTATTTCAATGCGAAGCATATTTCGTGGTCACAGCACGAAAATGGTACGGAGTAGTATGAAAAGCCGAAAATCCGCGTCGGGGGGGTGGAGGATGGGTCAAACAACACAGGACTTTCACCCGGGTGAGTGGGGATCGCGTCCCGCATGTGACGTTTTGTTTCCCGTAGTCTTCCTAATCATAACCGTCCCGTTATTGTCGCGCGTCCCCAGCGGCCGCCTCCCGCCGTGTGAGGCGTCCTTTCTCTGTAGTGTTTTTCCTAAACCCAATCTCCGCCATCTCGTTATTGAGGCGTCCTTTCCCCGTAGTTGCGTCCCCAGCAGCCGCCTTGCGGCCGCCTCCCAGCATATGAGGTGTCCTTTTCGGCCGTCTACCGGCGTGTGAGGCGTCCTTTCCCCGTAGGGTATTTCGTGCTGGCCACCACAAAAAAAACGAGAAAAACGTCCCCGTGAACACGTATCTATAGATTAAAAATAACGTGACATTTACACGAACTGCCGTGAGACCGGGTTGCGCATGCTCCTCACTTTTTCTGGCTAAACTCAACTACCATGGCCCCCGAAGGGACCGTTATCTGGCGGTGCCTGTAACCGCCTCACAGTCACCTACTGGCGGCTAAACAACTGCCTCTGGTAGCCAGCGTCCCGGAGCTCTGTAGCGGCCAAATACAGCGAGCAACTGCTGCTCGGATTTTATCTTTTTATGGCACTATAGACAATGGTCTATTGGTGAAGTAGCATTGATCACTATGACGGGGGAGGAATCATTTTGTCCCTACAGGGGATACAAATTATTCAGCAGAGGCAGGGATATGTAGACCAGAAAGGGGGAAATCCCACGCACCCCCCCGCAGCAGCGGCGATTAGCAGCAGCAGGCTTGTCAGCGCTATCAGCAGCCCCAGGAACTCAGTCTGTCCACTAGTCAGCAGGTGGAATAATTAACAATTTCCATCATGGAAAATATCAGAAGTGACTTTGCAAATGCTGAACAAGTGCAGCTGATTTCCAGACAGGATTGTGTTTCCATGACGAAGACAAGCAGCTGTATTCTCAGATGGACTTGCCAAGCATTTCTGAAATAATGACTTGTAAATGGACTTAATGAGCCATACACTCCTAATACCTCGTCAGCACTAGTGGTGGAAGAAGTGTTCAGCTCCTTTACTTAAGTACTCTGGTGATGGGATCACATCAGCTGCAATGCCAAATTGGGCCTGGGGCGTAAAGTGGGGGGCCCTTCCCTACATCCTACCCCCCTACTTTGGGTGCACTTGGTCAGACCACACCCATGTTTGAACTCAGACTTTATTTTGAACTCAACTACACACCTGTGAAGTTTCGTGACTGAATCTTGCACGGTTGCGATGCTATCGCGGCGACAGACGGACAAACAGACAGACGAGACTTGCTCGTTTGTACAAGCAGCAATTTCGACCTATAAGTGGCGGTGCCCTGTAGTGGCCGTAGTAATTATGACAGGAGTAAAGCAGGAAGCAAGGTGAAGACATACAAGAGCGCCAAAAGAGGCAGGTTGGGGTGGTGGATGGGTCAAACAAACACAGGACTTTCACTCAGGAGACAGGGGTTTGTGTCGGTAACTGTAACAAATGTCACGTGCGTAAGCTTTAGGAAGTGAAGTAACGTCTACATTTTAACCCAAACCACAATCTTTTTCTAAACTTAAAGTAGTTTTGGTGCCTAAACATAACCCTTTAGGTTCAAAACCGCGACAGACGTTCTCTGGTTTAGACATGGGGTTGTATTTCAGCCACCGTTGGGGGGTGCACTTGTATTAGAGGTTGGGAACAAATGACACATATCGTCACATGGTTTGGAGGACTTGTTGGACAGGCAGACGGAAATATAAACACCTGGAAAAGTACTCAGAACCACCTCTGTGGCACCTACAGTAGGGTCTTGCTGAAAGAGCAGCACAAAGACTGGAAGCTGTCTGGCTCTGTCTAAAGGCAACACAATCCACCTACCAGCACGTCTAACTAACACATGGTTTTGTTTTTGTGAGTCTGTGTGTGTGTGTGTGTGTGTGTGTGTGTGTGTGTGTGTGTGTCTGTTCTTGTTTAACTATATTTGTGGGGTCCACAACCGGGAATACAGTACACTTGTGAGGTCCAGACAGCTTTGTGGGGTCAAAATGCAAGGTTAAAGGTCTGTTTGAGGGTTAAGACTTGGTTTTAGGATTAGGGTTAGAATTAGGTTATGGTTAGGGTGAGGGTAAGGGTTAAGGTTAGGCATTTAGTTGTGATGGTTAATGTTAGGGTAAGGGGCTAGGGAATGCATTATGTCAATGATGGGTCCCCAAAAAGATAGTGTGTGTGTGTGTGTGTGTGTGTGTGTGTGTGTGTGTGTGTGTGTGTGTGTGTGTCATCATGGCCAAAATGTGGTCCTGGAGACAGCTAATAAACCATGGAATAAACATACAGTACATTATTTCCAAAAATGTTGACCCAACCCTTATGTTGGTAAACTTGTTATTAACTTGTTATGTAAACTACTTGATATACTTTTACGTCTTTTACAATGCATTCTATCTTATATGCTTTTTGTATGTTATGTTGTTGTTTAATGTAAAATCTAAATCTAAAAATTATTAGTAACTAGGCTACAGATGTCGGTAGTAAAGGCAGTAAAAGTATAGCCTGGTCCTACCAGATTCTGGTCCATTAGCCTGGTCCTACCAGACTCTGGTACATTAGCCTGGTCCTACCAGACTCTGGTCCACTAGCCTGGTCCTACCAGACTCTGGTCCACTAGCCTGGTCCTACCAGACTCTGGTACATTAGTCTGGTCCTACCAGACTCTGGTCCATTAGCCTGGTCCTACCAGACTCTGGTCCATTAGCCTGGTCCTACCAGACCCTGGTCAATTTCATTGGTCCAGAGAGTCTGGCCTCTCTCCATTGACAAGTGTTAACTTCCTTGAAGGTGGGTACTCTGTTGAAGTTTAAAACTATTGGATCTGCCCAGAGCCCCTCTGGATCTGCCGTAACCAATCGCTAACGTTTGGTCATGGCGTCGGCTTAGTATCGCTAGCGTTAGCCTTAGCCAGACGTAGTACTGAAGGGAAATGAAAATTGAACGGAAGCACGTAGGAGGGCGGAGCCAGGCTAGTAAATAAAATGGAAGCTGTCCTCAAATGTACTGTGCTTAGGTAACGTTACAGTTGCCTTACACAAAAATTGCATTATAAGGGACATGTACATTATAAGGGTGAGATTTACAATGATTATTTTTACATATTTATATTAAGTATAACCTACCTGGATGTGGATGGATAAAGTGAGGACACTGTGGTCAAACACAAGCAAGAAAAGGCATTTACACCTCAATTGAAAGTGAAAAAAAACTTTCTCTAAAAAAAAAGATCTCTAGTCCCCAGACAACTTCCATAACTTTAGGATGGTTACTGTAGTTAAAACAAGCCTCTTCAAACATTTTAATGCAATGTTTTCAAAGAAGTTACATTATCTTTTAATGAGAAAAAAATCTTCAACTGTTAAAATTATCTCGTTGTGTGGTGAAACAGCCTTTCTTTAAATATCTTGCAAAAAGAATCACAGTAGTAGTCTTGCAGCTGTCGCGAGGGTAATGAACAGCGCTGTGGAACTGCTGAAAAAAACCCTTACGTCTTAGAAAATGTTTTATATCAAGGATTGACTCTCAAAGTGAATCTGTTCATGTCCTAAAAAAAAGGAACGTGGGAGAAATTTGGTGCAAAAGCAGAGCTTCAGAGTGTGTATTTGAGTGTGTGTCTTTGCCACTGATCATTCCCAAATGAAGCCTGTGTTACTGGGGTTTGTCAAAGGGCTGAAATTAAGAATTTAAACACACATGGCCTTCATGACTGCACTATGACTTTCTATGTTGTTCTCTTTGTTTATCCTTTGAGAAGTTTCGCCCTCCATGTCACATCTTTCTCCCCTCAAACTGAAGTAAATATGCCTCATCTGAAGACATTTTCTGCCATTTACATTAAGATTGCTCAGATGTGGCAAGGAGATATTTGTGTAGAGATGACAAGATAAAACGCATCCAAGAGAAAGGAGGGGCGGAGTGTGGGAGACAGAGAGACAGATGAGAGAGTTGAGCCATATTGAGATTTTCGGATGGATTATTGTGGAGTGAAAATGCCAGCCGGCTCAGTGCCAGCTGCCTGAAGAGGGCAGTGTTTGACTTCCTACTGCAACACCTCACTGGGAAGACTGGAGTTGTTAGGTAATTAAAAAAAAGAGCACATATCCATAATTACTTCCAGTGATGTATACGGAATCCAGAAAGCTCTCTGCATATTAATATTGAGTGTTAATAGGGTTCACAATAATAAAAGTGATTTGTTATGTTTTTTTTTAGAATTTAAAAAGATTAGTTCAGGTTTTATAAATAAATGTGCTTTAATGAAAATAGAGGGGTTTGGAGTTGAACAGTGACTGTGTGTGTGTGTGTGTGTGTGTGTGTGTGTGTGTGTGTGTGTGCGTGTGCGTGTGTGTGCGCCTGTGATGAGTGTGTGTGTGTGTGTGTGTGTGTGTGTGTGTGTGTGTGGTATGCAGGATCAAATTGAACTTGTGTGTGTGCTTGTGAATATTGACAGTTTTTGTCCTTGTATATGTGTGAATATCAGCTGTACTGTGTGTTTGTGTGAACATTAGCAGGTGTTTGCGTGTTATTCTGTGTTTGCATGAACGCATGTGCATGCTTTGGTTATTGCGTCCCAATATTCTCTCTGCATTACTCCACTCCGTGTCCTAACAGTGTGGCTTAAAGGCTCATAATCACCCATTGATTCCTCATCATCATTACCACAGTTAGCGTCGTGTGTGAAGCCTCATCTGAATGGGAGGCTGAGGCAAAGCTGCACGGGACCATCGCTCCCTGGCTTTGATTTGAACAAGGTCAACAAGGATTAAGGAATCGATCCCCTTTGATCGGAGTCTTGCAAAGAGATACAACAATTTCCACAGGCGCTGCCGGCAGAGCACATAGTCTGGGGCTTCTCCTCAGTGCAAACGTCTGCGTCCAGTGAGAGTGAGAGAAAATCAGGTTGTCCTCAGTAACAAAACCTGTCCACAGACAGACAGACAGACAGACAGACAGACAGACAGACAGAAATATAAACCTATACTCCATCAGGCGAGACTAATGAACAAAATAAAGATGTCCATTTGTTTTTATGTAGCACCTTTCATCACAAGTAAACCCAAAGTGCTTTACATTAAAAACAGCATACACATTTAAACAAAGCATGAATAGAAATAAGAATACAACAAACACAACAAGATAATCAACAAAAACAAACAGAACATGCAAGTGCGACCATACAAATTCTCACACACACACACACACACACACACACACACACACACACACACACACACACACACACACACACACACACACACACACACACACAAGTTTGTGGCACTATCTTTGTGGGGACCCGTCATTGACATAATGCATTCCCTAGCCCCTTACCCTAACCTTAACCATCACCACTAGATGCCTAACCTTAACCCTTACCCTCAACCTAACCATAACCTAATTCTAACCCTAATCCTAAAACCAAGTCTTAACCCTCAAACAGACCTTTAACCTTGTGGGGTCCAGCATTTTGGCCCCACAAGGCTGTTGGGATCCCACAAGTATACTGTACTTCCGGTTTTTGGACCACACAAATATAGTTAAACAAGAACACACATTTAAATCATTTATTTATGTCCACATGAAGAAAAATAGTACAGGGACACAAATAATACCGATGCAATACAATACACACACAACCTCATGGACCAGTGGCACGCAGCAGGTCTTCACAATATCACTTAACAATCAAACAAAGTCTTTGGCGCTTAGACTCTACAGGGAGATTTGCATCTGAGGGGCATTTGCTCTGAGCAGCAGCGATATAAGTCTCTCCATTGGTGGTGGTGGTGGCTGATGATTCTGCAAAGACTGGCTGTGATGTAGAGGTGAATTTTACAATTTGCACTGACATGACAGCAGACAGCAACAGAGAGAACAGATTTTCAGTCTGACAACTCACATTTGAAATGGTTATTGTTTGTCAGCAGGACATAGCCTACATGTGGATGCTGGCGTGCTGGTGGGACAGGCAGCAACACAGGTGCAGGGCAGCAGCACCATTGACAAGGCAGAGATGGGGAAATTTGTAGCTTAAACAGACGGAGAGAATGATACGGAGAGTAAGGCATGTCACGTGTGTATGCAGCAGTGCAGCTCGAGTTGAGTGCCATAAGCTCGCAGGTGTCGCACCAGTAAATAGCATAACAGCCGTGAACGCAGCACGTGCATAACAGCAGCGTGAATGTGATAAAGGCAGAGAAAGAACCATATTTAAACAGAGGCAGCGGCAGGATGATTGGCTAACAATGTAGGGTTGTCGCTGAGCTATAGGATAGATGAGACCAGCTGATAAAATGATCGTCAGCCCCAGACAGAACAACAAGGACTGAGTGAGTGAGTCTTCCTGACTAAACTTATGCTATAGCTTCGTTTTACACACACACACACACACACACACACACACACACACACACACACACACACACACACACACACACACACACACACACAGAGTGCGTTTCACTATCTTTGTGGGGACCCGTCATTGACATAATGCATTCCCTAGTCCCTTACCCTAACCTTAACCATCTCAACTAAATGCCTAACCTTAACCCTTACCCTAACCATAACCATAACCTAATTCTAACCCTAATCCTAAAACCAAGTCTTAACCCTCAAACAGACCTTTAACCTTGTGGGGTCCAGCATTTTGGCCCCACAAGGCTGTCTGGACCCCACAAGTATACTGGACTCCTGGTTTTTGGACCCAACAAGAACACACACACACACACACACACACACACACACACACACACACACACACACACACACACACACACAGTCTTTTAGCCACTATGAAACAAAGAACTAGAGGATTCAGAGATTAAAATAATGAAGTCCTTCAAACTTCCCCACCATATTCTCCACTCTTCACAACAACACACAGAGATGTGTCACTGAGGCTCGTGGCTGCGTTGCCTCGGGCAGCATCACAAATAAAGAAAGCCATCTCTGCATCTGTTCTGTCGTCTTGCCGATCTTTGAAGTCGATTGCACATGCCTTTTTTTCTCTTCTCATTCTACAGTTTTTGTTTTGACACTTTCCTGAGAACTAATTTCCTCTCATCTAATTCCCCCCCCCCTCCCCCCCCCTCCCCCCCTCCCCCCCCCCCCCCTCCCCCCCCGAGATGGCTGAAGGCAGAGCCGTGCCCATGCTACACTGCACCTATGCTATCCAAAATAACCTGAGGATTTTGAAATAATTCTCTAAATTTGCCTCCACTTGTCATGCTGGACAACAGACGAAGCCTTTCTCAACACAGATTGAAAATAAAGAAATGTTTACCTGCTGCCAAACTCTAAGTGATGCTTCCACTGCGAGGTTGGCTGAACTCAGGACTGCTTTTCATTTCTTCCTTCAGGTTTTTTGTCGCGTTAGTGCCGACTCAGAGGACTCCATCATTATATTAACTGCACACAAGTGATTACATCCAGCGGCAATCACCAGAATCAAACGCTGGCATGCATTCATGCACAGATGCACACACACATACCAAGAAATACAAACACAGTTGAACCCACAATAAGTCAGAGATCCAGTTAAAAGTGTGTTTGGGAGTTCTCCAGAGCTGCACGCCCAGCAGCTGACAGCTGGAGTATTGTGTGATTGTGTTTGTCAATGTGTGTGATGTGGAATGTGTGATGTGTGCCCGTGTGCGCATGATAAGATGTGAGTGATTATCATTGTTGTTATATGAGTTTATCACACCACAGGAGAACAGTTACACTCACCTGGCTATGTTTTCCCTGGAAGCAACATCGCTGAAATGCGCACACACACACACACACACACACACACACACACACACACACACACACACACACACACACACACACACATACACACACACACACATAGAGGCAAAACGTAATCTAATCTGTGTGTTTTCTCTCTTTTGCAATAATACAGCGGCCTAATTGGCTCTGACAACTTGGCCAATTCAATTCCAGCCAGTCTCGTCCAGAATGCCTCTCTATGTCTCTAATTAGGTCCAATCAGCCGGAGTGATATTTATCGATTCACCTCATCCCTCTCTCTTTCTCTCTCACACACGCACACGTATACACACACACACACACGTAAACATACACGCACACACTGACACACTCTATCTCTTTCTTCACACCAGCCTCCCTTCGTTCTTCCTGCATTGCTTGAAGGAGACTGTGTTCCTCCATAATTTGGCTAATTTTAGTATGAGTAAAATAATTATGATTGATGCAGGTGCCTCTCTCTTCCTTCAAAGCTTTTTAAATAGATAACCCCCCTCCCCATCCCCCCCAAAAAAGGAAGCAAGAAGCTAATTAGCGTGTGAGGATGAGCGAGGAGAGAGGCTTTATCGAGCCGTTATCAGTTCGCCTGCCCCACAGCTTTAAACATCATATTAGATATCTTAATTGTTCATTCTGACAGGGGCGTCAGGGACAAACTTACCCATTTTCCTGGCCAATTGAAGTGCTCTATTTCCCCCCCTCTGGTTCTTAACTTATTTTTTTTCTCCTTTTATTTTATTTTGAGAGATACACAGCCGTTAGCTGCTACGTGTCGGGAATGCTTGATGTTTTAATTCATCTAAACAACCTTTTAGCCTCCCTCCGAATGTAGTGTTATGTTTAAGAGTCTGAGCAAAGCTGGCGTGTGTCATTTTGGGAGTATTGACGCGTCAGCCTCGCTGCTGAAGACACGTCTGCAATGACAATGACAAAAAGAACGGGAGTGAGAGAGAGATAACTGCACATACAGTGTCAGAATACAGCACTGGCTATGGTGGTCATCAAGGTCAAACCAGTTCATCTAGTCCAGGTGATCTGTGTAAACTATACTACTATACTTTTTTATAAAAGCATGGAACTTGGTACACTTGTATAGTTTTGGGTGCTGAACATTTTCAGAAATGGAGCCATCACAAAAAACGGCAGCCATTTCACTTTCCGCCATGACCAAATTACGGGTGTGACCCCGGTCCTTAAATTGCATCCCTGTTTTCCTTCACTTGTTTCCCTACCAAATCATGCAAGGAGAGAGGAAACGAGGAAGTCTGTTTTTAGAGGGATGAGACTTCCTTTCTTCTGAAGCGTCACAATAATTTGTCAGCTGTATGGGCGGAGTTAGCAACGGTTTTCAGCTGCACGGCTTCCGTGTATCCTCGCTCATAGCTCCTCAGAGATCCATCCTTGCTCATAGCTCCTCAGAGATCCCTCCTCGCTCATAGCTCCTCAGAGATCCCTCCTCGCTCATAGGTCCTCAGAGATCCCTCCTCGCTCATAGGTCCTCAGAGATCCCTCCTCGCTCATAGGTCCTCAGAGAGCCCTCCTCGCCCATAGCTCCTCAGAGATCCCTCCTCGCTCATAGCTCCTCAGAGATCCGTCCTCGCTCATAGCTCCTCAGAGATCCCTCCTCGCTCATAGCTCCTCGGGGCAGGAATAACAACTTTAAGACGGTCTTCACAAAGGAGGGCCAGAACAACTTCCAGTTCAAGTGAGGAGCGAGGCAATATCAAATAAGAGACTTGGGATCCACCCAATGTATTTTGCAGCGTATCTTCTGAACCAAACATGATAACACAGAATAGGTGAGGTGAATAGGTCTACCCCTAGCCATGATCCGAGACTATCACACATCACAGTCCTGGATGGCATAGTTGGTCTGGTATGACCAGTAAGTTATGGTGGCTAGATGGAACTCACACAATTCAGTCACTCTGGTAGTGATTTATATTTATTATGGGAGGAATGATAAAAATCTGAACTCACAAGATGAAAGGAAATTATTTTAGGAGTTGTCAGGTAGGTGTAAAGTAACACGAAGCATGTAAGGGACATCAGAAGTGCCCTCACAACGAAAAGCATGATTTATTCATTCAGAGGTTGATCTCTGATAGCCATCTAGTACTAACTTGTTTCCATCAGAATGATGGTACCTGGATCAGGAAGTTCAGAACAAATAACCATGCTTTACAATTTTAAACATCTCAGCAGTGATCCACCAAACCCTGACAGGATGAACAGGTCACCTGTCTAATTTTGACGGCCAATTCGACAAGGTGTTGTAGTCTTTTTAATAAAGCAGCAGGTTGCCGTCATCACTCTCTCCTGTTGGTCCAGCAACTTTAACTCAGTCTACTTTCCCTTGAACTTGCTATTTCATACTGAGGTGAGTGAGTAGTTCTCGAGGCTTCCTGACCTCCACATAACCCTGATTTAAGACAGAATGATGCTTTCTGATCTCTGCAGCTCTACCCAAACATCCTTCTCCCACTCTGTGTTAGTGTCTCTCTCACTCCCTCTCTGTTCTGTGCAGTGTGTGTACAGGCTGGTTGTTTGTGTACCTACCAACTGACAGACTCTGCTAGGATCAGGTCCAAGCCCTGGGGGGCAACACACCGCTGGCCCTCCTCTCTAGTTGTCTGTGTGTATAGACACACACACACAAACACACACACACACACACACACACACACACACACACACACACACACACTCAGCATTCACATATACACTCATTCATGTGCACATCAGAGGCAGAGCAAGTTAATATGAGATGTTGATGTGCTCAACATTTTCTGTGTTTATGTTTCAAACAGCAGCCATCATAACGCACCACAATGTAAGAGGAGAGGCTCGGAAAAGATCTGATGATGGCTGATTGACCCGTCAAACCTGGTCAATCTTAAGAGGGACTGATGGGGGGGAAAAACACAAGGACGGGCTCGTTGTCTCATTTATGATAGCTCCTCGGTTGAACCGCAATATGTTCTGGCCCTCCTTCGTGAAGGCCGTCTCAAAGCTCGAGGAGGCATCTCCGAGGAGCTATGAGCGAGGATACACGAGAGCAGCCTTCCAGGAAGCCGTGCAGCTGAAAGCTGTTGCTAACACCGACAAAATCACATGACGTGTCAGAGGAAAGGACGTCTCATCCCTCTGAAAACACATTTCCTCGGTTCCTCTCTCCTCGCACGTTTTGCTCAGGTCACTTCCATGCTTCCTCGGTGGGATGGACTAAGGCCGGTTACACACTGGATGCGTTGCGGCTCGAGCCGCGCCGAAAACGCGTGCATGCTAGAAATAGAACCAAAGCCTATTTTTCTCGCAACAAGCGTGTTGGAAGTGTTTCCAGGCAAAATAGAATAGGAAAAGATGTTTATATGTCATTTTGACACTAATACATATTAATAAATGACATGTTGATGTTTGAAAGTCTCGAGGTTTTGATATAAATGCAGATATAAATGTCATTTAAAAAAAAAAAAATAGATTTTCTAATTTTGCACCTGTCAATACAGAACGAAATATTCTGTAGCCTACTTTGCCGTCAATACTGCCATGTCTTTGCTGTAATCAAATCAGTACATATTTATGTTTAAAATGGTATTTCATTTTATCAATGGGAAACATATATGTATACAGACCAGCCCAGTCTCACGGCAGTTTGTGAAATGGTCACGTTATTGAATCTATTGATTCGTGAACAGGACACGAATATGTCGTTTTTTTCGTGTAGTGATTACGAATTTTAATTTAATGTATTTAAATGGTAAGCATATTTCGTGATCACAGCACGACAACGGTAGGGAGTAGTATTAAAAGCCAAAGATCCGCATAGGGAGGTTGGTCGGAGTGGTGGATGGGTCAAACAACACAAGACTTTCACCCAGGAGAGTGGGGATGGCGTCCCGCGTGCTGCAGTTCCTTTCCGCGTTATTAACCAAAACTGTCCCGTGACGGTTCCTTTCCCAGTTCTTTTTTTTCCTAACCTCAACCGTCCCGTTGTTGTGGCGTTTCATGTCCCCGTTGTTGCGTGCAACAGAGACCGCGGATCGTGTCTGTGCGCCCGGGGAACGCATCCCCGTGTGGCGGTCCGTCCGTTGTTGTTGCCGGCGTGTGGCGTTTAATTTCCCCGTGGCAGTACACAAAATGAAATTCGTAACCTGTACACAAAATGAAATTCGGGACCTGTACACAAAATAAACGAGAAAATCGTGACCTGTATACGTATCAATAAATAAAAATAACGAGACCATTTCACGAACTGGCGTGAGACCGGGTTGGTACAGACAAGGCTAGCAGCACCAGGGCCACGTCAGACACCTTTCTGGTGTGTAAAGATATAGAAAACGCCACGCAGCCACCATGCAGCTGACACACAACAGAAACGCCACGCTCACGCCACGCAGCCAGTGTGTAGCCGGCGAGATGCGAGGAAGGGAATCAAGTGAAGGAAACGTGGATGCAATTTAAGGGAAGTGAGATTCAGCCTCAGTCCCTGCTCGTCCCTACGACTGACAGACATCCTCTGCCTGGCTCTCAAAGTGAGCACCCTGCTATGATGATTAGCAGATTGCAGATACCCTTCCAGTGTATGTGTGTGATGTGACTGAGAAAGAGCACTGGTACTTGGCGAGAAGTAAAGTGCCGAAATTGGCTGCTCAGATGCCCTGGCTCTGACCCCTCTCCAGTGAGCCAACAAGCAGATGGCATTCAAGTAGTTAGACCGTTAGTGGATAGAGCGGAGGTTGAAGGCGTGGTTGGTACCACAAAGTGTCGGGTTACTTCACTTCTCCTTTTGAATCCTTTTAGGACAGATGTAGAGGGCCGTGTTAAGTGATTTTTACTTGGGCGATTAAACTGTCTATTCAGTGAGCCAGTTGAATTCCGCTCCCCTGCTGCGCCACAGACATGATTATGGAGGTTACGGATGTCACTTTTCTCCCCGCGGATCATCTCCCACCATCATCTTGAATATCCGCTCATCATCCCTTCATCATACTCTTTCCATCGCATCAACCCTGAGTCATAGACATGTCATTTATCCCCCCCGGCACCTCGCTGATGAAAAAATGATTTTGTGTCCAGGTAAATGTTTCATGTTCGAGACACGGATCTCGTTGGGGAAATTAAGTCTCCCTGGACATTTTTTCTGGCTGCTGAAACACTTGAAAGGTCCAATCAGAAATAATGATCCCCATTGCTGCATTGAGCACACATGGTTGGTGCTATCTATCTGCCGTAGAGCAATGCTTCCTTCCAGGTTGCAGGTTATTAACTGACAACACAGGCTGATGAGAAATGAAATATAGTTTCCACACTGGATCTAGGTCAGGCCAGATCTAAACGAGGTAGAACGTTATACTGGAGGGGGGGAGGCAAGGCCAACGTGGGATTTTATTTTTTTGTACATTTTTCCTGCTGAGTAAACCACTCGCAGCCTGAAGCCAGATGGGACAGAGCCAATGTATTCTGCAGATGTAAAAGCAGGTGTCTACCATATAACTCTGGGCTGAAATAACACACTCCCATCACTCTCACACAATTACAATTACACCGTAATTTGGTGAGCTGCTGACAATACGAGGGGAGGAGGGGTGTATTTTAACAGCCAAGCTTTTCCAGATGTAATAGCATGACTGATAGCATGACATTGTTTCTGCTGACCTTCTGGAAACTGGTCAAATCAGCTATTGTTGTATTGTGGGCTATATTCTGTCCCCACCATCCACTGCATATAAAGATGGTCGCTGCGTCTCCACTTCCTCCCACTGTACAAAAGTGAAGCCAAAATATCCCAGATATCGGCGCCGCCATATTGTGATTTTGGAGACAGAGTCTGCGCAGTAGTGATCGGGCGGTGGAACACTTGAACAAACATCAGCGTGATAAGAACCACCTTAAATGACAGAAACCATCTTTGGGGCAATATAACCAACGGATATTTTGATTTTTTTAGTTTGGCCCATGTCCCATTGCTAACATGGAAGGGCGGGGTTAGTCTCGCTTTGCCAGACCTTCCTTCACGGCGCTGCGGAGGAGGGTCTGGGTAGGCCATACAGAATTCTGGGATGGGAGAAAAACGTGCTCTGGTTTACTGGCCTTTTTTTAACCAATCACAATCGTCTTGGGCAGTGCTAAGAACCGGACGGAGCCCTGGAGCCTCTGCAAAATAGCCTCGGTAAGGAACTTGTTTTGGTGGAACATGTGTACGTTCAAAAGTAGTTTTAGTCGTGCAACAGAGAACTCAGATTGGACAGATAGTCTAGCTAGCTGTCTGGATTCACCCTGCAGAGATCTGAGGAGCAGTTAACCATAGTCCTCACAAATCCACCGGAGTTTAAAATGCCAACACAAAGAAAGAGGAAGGTAACGGACATCTGGCCGAAAGGAGTGAAATCCGGCGGAATTTCCGGCAGCACCGGAGCAATCCCGGAAGTGGAACATCGTGGCTATAGACTAGGGCGGGGTTTATGCTATCCAGCCACCAGGAGGAGATCCACTTGTTTTGGCTTCACTTATACAGACAATGCATCAACCCGCTGTCAATCATGACGTTTCTCCACACTGCCAGGTATATAATTCTGAATATTCTGAATATTTTTCTTCCTTGGGATGTTAAAACCCCAAAATTTCCAAAAGCAATACTCTTCACATGTCCTCAGTGGTGGCTACAGCCTTTGCAGAGAATTAAACATTAGTTTCTTTTAACTTTACTTTGATACATTTACTGTAGGTATGACTACTGTAGTTCTTGTTGGTACGACAGGTTTTGGGGAAACTGTCAAATAAAAAATGTATGTGTGGATTTTCCACACTAATGTGGGTGTGCAGGATAACTGCCTCTTTGATAATCATCCCACAACCCTCAAATCTGGACGATTCAGTCCTCAAAAACATAACTTTTTAAGTTAAGATCAACAATTGATGACATGCAATTGTTTTATAGGTGCTGATAGTGTTTTTGTGAGAGTTATATATGAACATATATATATTTTGGGTCACTTATTCGGTCTTTAGGTATAAGGACAAACAACAGGGAGGCATAGCCCAGTTACAGTTAGTTATTATGATACCTGGGTTGCATCCATCTGCCGCAGTCATTGCCTGGCTCATCACATGGTGAGAGATTGAAGGAGAGAGTAAAACAGAGACTAAAAGTCTCTCCTGTTAAAGATTAAATTAATTTCTCATGGACACAATGTATTCTAATATATGTATTCTGAATTTTATTTTATTATGCACACAGTGGACTCAGGTCAGAGTGCATTTTCCTGCTTCAGGTGGATGCATAAATAAATTGTAATTTGCAAAGTACAAAGTTAAAAAAAAATACATTATATGTTTAAATGTCTTCTTAAATGAAATTTAATTTTTCTTCTTAATTTCTTAAACAATTTATAGGGGGTGGCAGTAGTTCAGTCCGTAGGGGAGGGTCGCCGGTTCAAGTCCCCATACAGACCAAAGTACGGAGTGTGGCCTGGTAGCTGAAGAGGTGCCAGTTCACCTCGTGGGCACTGCCAAGGTGCAATTAAGCAAGGCACCAAACCCCCAACTGCTAACTGGGCAGCCCTCACTCTGGCATCTCTCCATTAGTGCCTGTATAGGTCCTGTTTGTGCATGTGTGTGTATTTCGGGCATGTGCGTAATAAATAAAAAAAAATAAAAAATGAATTTCCCCTTGTGGGATCAATAAAGTATCACTTAATTGTAATCTTATCAAATGAATATACACTGTCCACTCTCCTCTTTACATGTAATCCCATCACTTATTTTTGACATGAAATGCTTGTATAAAGCCTGGCATCCGGCGCAATGTCACATTTTACCCCTCACCTTCTGCTCTCTGTGTGTTGTCGTTCTCAAAATTCCTTCAATACGAGAAACAACAACAAACGTTGAGCTAGCAAGCCACACGCTGAAGTTATTAAGAAAATTTGGATCGTGCAACAAGGCAGGCCTGCTTGTTCGTTCGGTGAATGATTGTAAAGATTTACAAAGAATATGTTTAGGTCATTTCCTCTTTAACTGGGATGTTTTGGGACTGATTGGTGGAGATTGCTGTGGACGAAGTACACACGGAGATACGCTGGTAGGAACAAATTAGGGTTAACCATGTATCCAGCTAATTTAAATAGCTCACGTTACTGTATTGTGTCAACAGTTAACTTCATTTAATATTGTATGTGGCGTTTTCTTGGGCGTGGTGCAAATGTTCCACCAAAACAAGTTCCTTCCTGAGACTATTTTGCATTTTGCGTCCGGAGCTTAGCGCCGCCCAAGATGATTGTGATTGGTTTAAAAAAATGCAACCAACCCAGAGTGTTTTTTCTCCTATCCCAGAATGTATCTGTGGTGTAGCCAGACCTTACTCCACAGCGCGAGATAAGTCTGGCAATGCAAGACTACAATTCCCTAAAGAAAACACAATAACCTGTGCAAATTGATGTACTTTGTTCAGTGTATGATCCCATGGCAGCAGAGATGCATATTTCCTGCATAATTAGGACGATATTGATTGATGTGCTATACCGCTCAATCCCTGTAATCTGCTGAGATCTTGAGTTGCATATGCTCCATCACATGTTTTCAAAGAGTGCAGAGCTGGGTGAATCCTGCGGCTGGCTCTGCATTGGCTGACAGCATCTCTTCAGGTGGTCCGGACTTCATTACAAACAGGGAGTCCATCTGCAAATAGCAGAAGTCCCCTCATATGCACTCCCACATGGCATGTGTATGCCAAGATGAGACTGCAGACAGAGACAGACGCACGTTAGAAAAGATATGCTGGCTGCTCAAACATTATCTCTGTCTACAAGATGCATGTAAATGTTCCAATTTTCTCTTTCTTTGATTCAGAGTTCACAACTGAAATGGAGGCTCCTGGCCTTTTGAGTTTTCGGAAAAGCACGAGACAGATGTGGCTCTGTGACTGCCTGATGCGTTCTTGTTGTGGAACCAAATAGAGACTGCAATTAACCTAAGTTAAAAAAAAAATCTCTTTATTTTAAATCATGTAAATGAGTGAGACCATGAAATAGAGGCTTGGAGATTTCTTTCACCATACCTGGCTGAGAGTAGCCAGCCAAGGGACTTCACGCCCCTTTCGGGGATCAGAGGTCAAGTTATTGAAGTGGAAATCAATGGCGGATTCCCAGGTGGCCTTAAAAGGACTAGAAAGGAAAGGAACATTTCAAACAAATAAATAGCAGCATTTTCAAGGTGCCCTCGCTACTTCACAGCTGTGGATTGATCTCGCTGGTTTAACCCAGAGGAGGAGGCAAAGAATGGAAGAAGCAAGGAGAGCCTCGCTCTGGTTTGCTTTTTTTTTTACGTGATTATTACTTTTTCACCTTGCTGCTGACATGCTCCCTCGCTGCATTGGTGCCAGCAAGCTGGGACGGCAGTCTGTCCAGATTTACAGGCGGCTAGTCAAGGTTAATCTACTTCACACACAGTCTAAGTTAGGGTACATTTTCATACACGTCTGACAGGTCTTTGAAAAAGTATTTTTTAAGCTCAATTAGAAGGGACAACTTTTTAATGAAAACTGAAATGCAGCTGGGGCTTAGGCCCTGTTTACACGAATACACTCGCGAGTGAAAACAACTAAATATTTGATCAGATGTGCTTTTCATTTAGACGGTGACGGCGACGGCGACGATGTTTTCTTAAAAAATGGGATGGAATATGTGGGATATTTATGCAATTTTATGCGATGGAATATGCGGGATATTTATGCAATTTTATGTGATGAAATTGCGGGAACTTGCAAAAACTGCGGTTCCATCGTGGCTTCATCGCGGGGTCTGCAGCTTTTTGATGATGTTCACGTCGCATAATTACGTCACTTCATAACGTTCCCATGGCAGCAGGGGACAATGGCTGCTCTTGTGTGAAGTAAACGCAACATTTTTCAACCTTCTGCTAAGATATGTGTGACTTTTTTGCAACGAAAATGCGGGGATTATGAAATCATGCAAGCCCGCATATTTTACGTGGAAATCGGCAATTTATGCGGCGAAAGTGCGGCGTATTTGAAAAAAATGCGCCCCTCCGCCCCCCCCCCCGACGTAAATATGCGGACTTTGACTGATTATGCATTGACTTATGCGATCGCATAATCACGTTTTTCTGGAGGGATTGGCGTGTGTACGCGTGTGTGTGTGTGTGTGTGTGTGTGTGTGTGTGTGTATGCGTGCATTGTTTGGAGCATTATCTCCACCTCTTCGTCTGTCCAGACAGAATTGTCTGGACAGACGATTTGCCCCAAGCAAATGACTGTTGTCATTTGCTTGGGGCTACTAGGGAGAGAAGTAGAAGGAAGGATCTACGCAGGTGCGTGGACTTGGTGGTGGTGTTGTGTGGCAGTGCTTCACACCACCACATAGCCGCCTGGTGTGCATACTGCATCACATTTCATACACTTTTACGTCACCATATGCACGCAGATTTCCCCCCCAAAACGCTTGTCTAAAGGTGGAATAAAAAGTGAGAACGTAACGCCACTTTTGTGTTTTCTCTTCAGATCGTTTCCGTCTAAACATAGCCTAAAATTCTATCACACAGGAGCCCTAAAAGGATATATATTTTTACAGTCTGGATCAGGCCCAATAAAAATAAAAAATAGCTATTGTATTGAATAGATACATGACTTGATAGAATGACCTATGCTCCCCAAAGAGCAAAAGGGTTTAAACATTGTATTGAATGTTAATTTGCATTAAATTACATTAATAGCAGTGATGTAGTGTCCTAAAGATGGATAAACTATGAACTCAAGGTAATAATTACCAGTAAAATTCAATCGTTCAACACATCACAAATGCACTGATTTTCTTTTAGTCCTTTCAATACTCGTAATTTACTTTAAAAAATATTCATAACGAAGATTTATGTCAGCCTAAACCCAGACCAAACTGCATATAGATGGGTTTATCCTTGGCTCATGCCAGATTAAGAAGTGATGTGTTTGGCAGTGATCCCACCCAACAGCCCGTCCATATTCATCTGGGTGCCACTTTCTCTCAGATTGTTCTTGTGAGCCGAACTGTGATATGTGGTGTTATCTCCCTGGGATACATGCATAGATCAGTTTAATACCAGGCCACCGACCTATGAGCCCTTTCTTCGGAGCCACATCCCCTCCTTTTACTCGGCCTCGGACAGATAAATATCAGGGTGAACAAAGAACCTGCCTCTCATATCCGCTCTGACTCCAATGGACGCCACGCACTCCGGTCCCTCCAAATTGTTTTTTTGAGGTAATCCGTGCCCTTGGTTGCAGGGAGCTCAGACAGAGTTTTTTTTGTGTGGATTGGTATGATTATGGCTATCGGTAGCCCTAAACACTGGCTCCAGCCAAGGTGGATGACAAGCCCTCACTCGTCCCCTATTCGCATGAATGACGACCACTCCCACCCCCCCCCAGTGCCAACCATAGTGCCACAGCCATGACATAAAGGAGGATGCAGGATGCAGAAGCCTGGCATTAAGGTGAGACAGCAATCTCTTTGGTTGAGGAAGGGTACAGTTTTATTTTGTGGACTGCTGTTATGTTTTTATTCAAGTTTTATTCTTGGGCTATTATTCAAGTTTAGCAAGCATTGGCGGTCGCAATTCCCGTTTGGGTCTAGGTTGAAAACTACCGAAAATCCTCTTTAAGTTTGGACAGAGGCAGGCTAACTGTTAATGACCCCCAGGCAAACAGTCTTTATGCCAATCAGCATAATGGCTTGGTTAAACTTCTACACTACAGCTCCCTACTTAACACTTAAGTATATTCCCAACATATTGAAATAAACCTAAAACCATTACTTTTCCCTAGCAAAAAAAAAAAAAGAGTATGATCTTCACGGGACAAGAATGGGACATGAACCCTGGTCTCCTGGGTGAAAGTCCAGCCTGGTCTCACAGAATTCCGTGAAATGATCACGAACCGTTAACAGCGCCTTACGTGGTGGTGGCACGGAATGTGTGAAAATGTTGTGTGGCCACCACGGAAAACAATGCCAGTGTAAAGATGACGTAGCATTAAGAGCGACTACGGTAGCGAGTAGTATGAAAGCCCGAAAATCTGCATAGGGAGGTTGGTTGGGTCAAACAACACAGGACTTTTACCCAGGAGACCGGGGATTGTGTCCTGCGTGTCACGTTTTCTAAACCCAACCGTCCCGTTCTTCTTTTCCTAAACCCAACCGTAACTTAAGGGGCCGTGTTCATTTCATGGAATTCTTCCGTGGGCCCATCACGGATTTTTTTGCGATTCCGTGAAACTGCCATAGATTTTGAGATAAGGGGCCGTTTTGATTTCACGGAATTCTGTGAGATCAGGTTGGAAAGTCCTATGGTGTTTGAGCCAACCACCACCACGACCAACCTCCTTATGCGGATTTTCAGTTTTTCGCACTACACCGTTCATCATCTTACAGTATTCGCCAAGTTGGGAGTGAGAACGGGTAGCAAATGATCAACTTTGCACAGAAGTCATGTCATTATTTATAGTCCCCCTCCACTAAAAAAATGTGTTTTGTCTTCTGTTCATGTCCCCTAAAATGTCTGACCTTGACTATACTGTAAATTCCAAACTTTTATTGGATTTGAATCCCTGATTTTGTTTGACCCTGCAGCTGATCCTGCCACTGGTCTGGGTTTGATTACAGCAAAAAAAGACAGGTTCAGGCCAGCATATTGGAACAAAATAGGGCTTATATTGAAAGTCGGATATTGTCCAGTCACATCAGAGGTGTCATCTGATGGAGGTCCTTCTCTGACCACAGCTAGTCATAACCTTTTTTAGTTTTTGTAATTATGTTTCTACCAGATGTCCGACCAGTGAAAGAGATTTTTCTTTAGTCTGTAACATCTCATCCTGTCAGTGTCAGACGTCCTAAATCCGGGTCATATGAAAGGGCCCTAGGTTAGATTTTCAGCATGGCAAGTTTTTATTCCATTAATATTTCCATTTGAGCTGCAAAGATTAATCAATGTCAACTATTAAAATCAATCGCCAACTATTTTGATAATCGATTAATCGGGTTGAGTCATTTAAAGGTCCCATGGAATGAAAATGTCACTTTATGAGGTTTTTTTAACATTAATATGAGTTCCCCCAGCCTGCCTATGGTCCCCCAGTGGCTAGAAATGGTGATAGGTGTAAACCGAGCCCTGGGTATCCTGCTCTGCCTTTGAGGAAATGAAAGCTCAGATGGGCCGATCTGGAATCTTCCCTTTATGACGTCATAAGGGGAAAGGTTACCTCCCCTTTCTCTGCTTTGCCCGCCCAGAGAATTTGGCCCGCCCATGAGAAAGAGAGAGACATCATGGCTTGCAAACGAGCGAAGCATGGCAGTTGTTCAAGGCCACACCACCACCCTCCACCACCTTGCCCCCCTCTCTCCTCCTCAATAGCATTTAAAGCTACAGACACAGAAATGGCACATCCTAAGGAAAGCTCATTGTGGGACTGGCTCTAGTGGCTGGAATTCTGCACCAAGGCTGAATTTCAGGAAAGATACTTCAGATACAGTATTAGGGGACCACTAAGGTCTATATAAAAGAGACTTCAGATACAGTATTAGGGACCACTAAGGTCTATATAAAAGAGACTTCAGATACAGTATTAGGGGACCACTAAGGCCTATATAAAAGAGACTTCAGATATAGTATTAGGGGACCACTAAGGTCTATATAAAAGAGACTTCAGATACAGTGTTAGGGGACCACTAAGGTCTATATAAAGAGACTTCAGATACAGTATTAGGGGACCACTAAGGCCTATATAAAAGAGACTTCAGATACAGTATTAGGGGACCACTAAGGCCTATATAAAAGATACTTCAGATACAGTATTAGGGGACCACTAAGACCTATATAAAAGAGACTTCAGATACAGTATTAGGGGACCACTAAGGCCTATATAAAAGAGACTTCAGATACAGTATTAGGGGACCACTAAGGTCTATATAAAAGAGACTTCAGATACAGTATTAGGGGACCACTAAGGTCTATATAAAAGCATCCAAAAAGCATGTCATAGGACCTTTAAAACTTCTGATTCCAGCTTCCTAAACGTGAATATGTTCTAGTGTCTTCTCTCCTCTGTGACAGTAAACTGAATATATTTTAGTTGTGGACAAAACAAGACATAAGGGAGGATATCATGTTGGTCTTTGGGAAAACACTAGTCTATATCTGCGACGTTCCACTTCCGGGATTGGAGAAATTCCGCCGGATGTCCCTCTTTACGGCCGGATGTCCGTCTCCTTCCTCTTCCTTTGTGTTGGCGCTCTAACCTCCGATGGATTTCTGAGGACTATGGTTAACTGCTCCTCAGATCTCTGCAGGGTAAATCCAGACAGCTAGCTAGACTATCTGTCCAATCTGAGTTTTCTGTTGCACGACTAAAAGAGAAGAGAGAGGAAGAAATTTGTTTCTGTTGTTGCTATTTTCGGGATTCTGATTCTAACGTGGGCTTGAGCTTCTCGTTACACTGCCTCCTACAGGTCTGGCGTGCTCTTGACGGCATATTGTGGTTTTGGTGTTTAATCTTATTTTGGTAGTCCGTTTCTGTTTTGTATGTAGCCCTGTTTCCTGTTTTATTTTGATAGTCTGTTTTCTGTCTTGTCTTGTCTAGTTTTACTCCCTGAGTTTTCCCGCTCCTGTGATTGCCTGATGTTTTCCACCTGTTCCCTAGCGCTTGTGTCACCTGCCTCTTGTTACCCTCTGTATTTAGTCTGTGTTCCCCGTGTCCTATGTCAGATCATTGTGTGTGTTTGTGTTGGTTCATGTCGTGTTTCTCCGTGTCAGCATTCAGTTTCTGTGCTTCTTATGTTTTCCTATTTTTGTATTTTCCTTTGTTTTTGGATTCCTTTTTCTACATTCTGGAATTTGTTTTTGCTGCAGTTCTCAGGACTCCTTTGGTTCATTTTTGTGTGCTGATTTAATAAATACTCATCTCCAACTTTCTCCTGCCTGCTCTCTGCAATTGGCTCCAATTATTCCCTGCAACATAACACGGGTACATGTAAGCGAACACTTTTCTGAAAACTGACAGCTGTGCACGATGTTATTTTTGAAAACGGAGAGGTTGTAATGTCCGTTTATGAAAATAGCTGGCCATGTGTGAATGATTCCTAGTGGTTTAAAGAAATGCCAATAAACCAGAGCACGTTTTTCTTCCATCCAGAAGTGCTGTGTGGACTAGTGTTGGGTTTTAAAAAGTTCAAACAATACTTATGTTTTGAAAACAATGTACTTTTGGTTCAGATGCATTCAGTGCACACTGCAGCTGGGCGAAAATGATTGTATCAATACTGATTAAGTTCATTCAACATTTGACTGCCTCACTCCACCCCAAGCTTCTAAAGAATTGATCAGGTCAGAGGAAGAGGAAGCTCATTGTCCCCACAGGAAAGGTCACTTCTGTCCCAGCCTTTTGGGAGCCACACCCTGCTGTGTTGTGACTAGATTAGAACAAAAGAAATGCATATCCCAGTAAACTTGAATATAATTGGCACTACCATGATAAAAGACCTTTGTCTGTGACCTGGAGTAAACCTGAGAATTCAGAGGTGTGTCCTTATTTTGGGAGAGTTTTCATTCAAGGAACCACCCATAATTCCAAAGGAATATAATTCTAAAACGTAGAATGATTCAGGACTGTCTGATGTGACTCCAGAAGGAGAAGCATGTTTTCAGTCCGCTGCTGGCAGTGTTTCAGTGTTTTATTGTTTTGTCATGTCATTTTCATCATTCTTTTTAATTAAATCTTCAATTGGACCCAAGCCTCTTCTTCCTCAGAAATTCAACAAACACTTACAACGTCTTTTATTTTCTTAACACTAGCCAGACCCTCCTCCGCAGCGCTATGGAGGAAGGTCAGACAATCCGAGACTTTGAAAACACTGATCGACACTCTTCTGACATTTTATACACCAAACAACCAATCGATTAATCGAGGAAACGATCCACAGATTATTCTACAATGAATATAACCGTTAGTTGCAGCCCTAGTTTCCATCTCCGATCCTAAACAAACAAAGCCACACTGAATAGTTACAATAGTTCAGTGCTGAATATTGGAAACTGCCTTAAAAAAACGGTATCAATGGAAGCCCATCAAGAGGTTAAAAATTCAAAAAAGAACACATTTAACAAAAAGAAGGTTAAGCCGCCTACCAGAGGCTGAAAAAATAAATTAAATTTGACACTTTCAATTAAATGAGCTCTGCACGTTGATGCAATATTGCAGCAGACGAGTGTGACAGACATGCACATGCAGCAGAGGGTTAGGAGTCTCAGCAGTGCTGTTTAGACAAGTGTGATGTCCCATTAGAAAAGGCTTCAGTTACATTATGCTCCAGCAGATGACACACTTAACCCTCCTGTTGTCCTCGGTTCAAATTTGACCTGTTTACAAAAACTTTCTATATCAGAAGCATGACAAAAGAATGTTGAAAAAAGTGACAAATGTTGGAAAAACCTACAAAAATCTTTTTAAACGCTGAAAAAAGTTACCAAAAAAAATCGTGAAAAGTGACCAAAAAAAGTTCCCCATCTAGCGTTGAGATCGTATATCGCAATCAACTCTCTCGCACCACGCAGTTCAAAGTACGTATTACAGCTACGGTAGCCTTCACGCTTCAAAAAGCCGGTCTCTTGCTCTTTTCAATCTCCTTTTTCTTTTTCTGGGCGAAGGAGAAGACTCCTGTTTCTGAAATTTGGATTTTGAATACATGTGGTCCTCCATGTTTCCATTTTTCTACACTTAATCAGAGAGGACAGAGTCCATTCAAAAGTGGATCATTACACTGGTTAAATCACATTGTAGCAGTACATGTGCACCTGTACAATGAACAGTTCAAGAAATTTAAGACCTAAAAAGTCAGATGTCAGAGTCTGGAAACATTGTCTGAAACCATTCCTGGATTTCATCATTAGCATTATAGGACTGGTGTCTAGATTTGCAGCAATATAAGTTGCATGTTGGTCTCAATTGTAGTTGTAATACAGCAAATTAATTAATTAATATTCGGACAAGCGAAAGAAAGAACTACAACACCACATAATTCAAAAAACACATTCTGAATTGCTGCGGAAACATTCCAGTGAGCATTAGAGGAAGGCGTTACATTGACCTAGGAAATTATACTATACTATTATTCTTAATACTTCAGCAAATTTTAGACTTTTTTAGACTTTTTAAGACCTCTCTAAAACCCTGTTAAACTCAAACTGGACAATTAACCAAAACATGCAATGTTGGGATCAAAATGAAAAGCTGCCTAAAGTCACATTCTGACAAGTGCGCTTTTTTTTTTAAACTGTAACTTTTACAAAACATTACTACACACCAACAAAAAGACACTAATGTAGTTTTTGATCCTTTAGTCTGGATCAACAGAAGTACATTTCCTGGATAATTGCCTGGCGGATGTCCCTCTGCTTCCACTCTCTGTGCAACCTGATCTCACAGAATTCCGTGAAATGAACACGGCCCCTTAAGTTAAGGAAAAGGTCGTGGGTGGGCTTATGTTTCCATGACACGCGGGACAACAACGGGACGGTTGGGTCTAGGAAAAGAACAACGGGACGGTTGGGTTTAGGAAACGTGACACGTGGGACACGATCCCCCGTCTCCCCCCAACCAACCTCCTTACGCAAATTTTTGGCCTCACATACTACTCGCTACCATAGTCGCTCTTAATGCTACGTCATCTTCTCATTGACTTTACATTGGCATTGTTTTCCAGTTAACAGTTCGTGTTCATTTCAGACTGAACTCTGTGAGACCAGGCTGCTCTGTGTGTTGCCGTTCTCAGAATCCCTTCGCTTCGGGAAGCAACAACAACCTTTGAGCTAGCAAGCTACATGCTGAAAATGACAAGTTTTTAAGAACATTTGGAATGTGCAATTAGACAGGTCTGCTTGGTTCTTTCGTGGGAATGATTGTCAAGATTTACAAAGAATATGTTTAGGTCATTTCCTCTCTAACTGGGAGGTTTTGGGGACTGATTGGTGGAGATTACTGTGGACAAAGTACACACAGAGATACACTGCTAAAAGCAAATTGCATTTAACCATGTTTCCAGCTAATTTAAATAGCTCACGTTACTGTATTGTGTGAACAGTTAACTTAATTTAATATTGTATGTGGCGTCTTCTTTTGCGGGGTGCAAATGTTCCACCAAAACAAGTCGCTTAGCGTCCCCCAGGACGATTGTGATTAGTTTAAAGAAATGCAAAACAACCCAGAAATGTTTTTTTTTCTCCTATCCTAGAATGTGCTCAGAAGAAGTGCATCACTCTTGAGTTTCAGAAACTATCACTAGAGTTCAGTGAGGCTGAGCTACAGCTGTCTATTCTCTACCCATTCAGCCTTTTCCTCTGGTAACGGTCAAGAAGCCCCCTGCAGTTTACACAATCCCAATTCGGCCCCTGGTTACTTCCCGGTCCTGCCTGCAATAAGGTGGATCTCCTGGTGCAGTAATGTTATGCTACAATATGGCAGTTAGCTGGATGAACTCCCCATCAACCCTGTGTGTGTGTGTGTGTGTGTATGTCTACCTTGCTGCGGTGCTTTCAGCGATGTCTGCCTGCCTTCGCCTCATCTCCATCCCTCGCTCAGAGGAGACTTTGAATTAGTCTCATTATCATTGCCTGTGTCATGGAAACATGAGGAGGAAGGTGTTGTCCCCAGGGGGCCTTCTTAGCTTTTACATCGTGTGTGTGTGTGTGTGTGTTCATGATAATGCGGTTGTGCGAGTGTATCTTTTATGAATTGCCACAGCTGTGTTTGACAGCTGCTAGAGGGGCTGCATTCAGTGAGGGCACCTCCCCTTTCGTTACTGCTGAAAACATGCCCCATCTTCCCATACACAAACAATTATGGGCACAGTCTATCGCACACACTCAGGGCTTCACATAATTACAGAGTTCAGTGCTTACATTGAAGAATATATGCAAATTCATTCTGATCACCCTCGAGAACATTTTGAGAGGATGACGGCAACCGGCGTTTGAGCACATTCAAGTTTGTGTGTGTTTTCTTGTTATTGGCTGATGTTATGAAGACTATTTTATCTTTAGCCTTGGGACATGTTTCTGACAGAAAGTGGAGAGAGTACAGTGGTGACAAATCCTCCTTCCCCCCCTGTAGCAGTTGTGTGACATTAGCTGTGGGCAATAGCGGCTGCTGCGTGTCAACACCAAAGGAGTTTTTTCTCTCCCCGCTGTGATCTGTGTGCTGCACACTCAGCAGATTGTTTTGTCATCTCCTGGCCCGTGAAAAGTTCATAATGTTCACCGTACACAATACCCCAGCTGCTAACGCTGGACCCCATGTGAAGGGTCTAGAGATAAGTTTTCTCCCTTTGGCGCTTTCGGGCTGTGTTGGTGTAGAAGTGGCTCGGCTGGCAGCTACATTAAAGCTCCATTTGTGGCCCCCGGGGTTTGGAAGATAGCACCAGCAGTGGGTAAGGGGCTGGTATACAGAGCTTTTTTAATGTTCATGTGTGATTCAGCAGTTTTTTTTAACCAAGAGAGCAACCACAAGTTTAAATACATTCTGAAATGTACTGAAAGTTGGGTCCCATTTGATTTGATTTTGATTTGATTCATTATTCATCTCGAAAACCACAACATTAAAACACTAAATTAGAATTTGCCAAAGACCAAAAAAAAAAACCCATTAAAATGGATAAGTTTGAGAAGGAGCAGGCGGATGCATACAGCTTATTAGCTCCTGCCCCTACTTCACAACATCATATTATTACAAAACAAATAGATATGCAAATACAGCATACAGTCTTTCAGGTCTTACAATAACTTACAACAATACCTTTACATTACAATTCCATTTCTATGTTTTGGTCTATTCCTTTCTGTATTGGTCAAGTATTTATTTCTTTAATCTATTTTTGAACTGAATTCAAGTTAGAATATGAAAATGTACAGAATTCAATATGTATTTCAATTGAATAACAAGGCCTGCATTTTCCTGTTTTTCGAAAAAAAAAAAATGGGATAATTGTTTATTTGTTATGGACATTGCACATCAGTGTGGCCTGCAGTAACTTGGTCATGACATGAAGGAAAAGGCTAGTAACCACCGAGCAAGTTATCTGGAGATATTGAATATGATATAATAGGTGTAGTTTGAAGTTGTATATGACAGCGTCTTCCACCCTTTGAGCCCTAAGGTATTTTTGACAAGTTATGGTCATACAGTATCTAACTATTCTGCCCTCGTGTAATTCCTCTTCACTATATACGATCTGTGGAGAGGAATTACACGAGGGCAGAATAGTTAGATACTGTGTGATGATGTGGGGTATGGTGAAGGGGATGTGATGATGTGGGGGTATGGTGAAGGGGATGTGATGATGGGGGGGTATGGTGAAGGGGATGTGATGATGGGGGGGTATGGTGAAGGGGATGTGATGATGTGGGGGTATGGTGAAGGGGATGTGATGATGGGGGGGTATGGTGAAGGGGATGTGATGATGGGGGGTATGGTGAAGGGGATGTGATGATGTGGGGTATGGTGAAGGGGATGTGATGATGGGGGGGTATGGTGAAGGGGATGTGATGATGTGGGGGTATGGTGAAGGGGATGTGATGATGTGGGGGTATGGTGAAGGGGATGTGATGATGTGGGGGTATGGTGAAGGGGATGTGATGATGGGGGGGTATGGTGAAGGGGATGTGATGATGTGGGGGTATGGTGAAGGGGATGTGATGATGTGGGGGTATGGTGAAGGGGATGTGATGATGTGGGGGTATGGTGAAGGGGATGTGATGATGGGGGGGTATGGTGAAGGGGATGTGATGATGTGGGGGTATGGTGAAGGGGATGTGATGATGTGGGGGGGGGGGGGGGTATGGTGAAGGGGATGTGATGATGTGGGGGTATGGTGAAGGGGATGTGATGATGTGGGGGCCAAGGGAACTTTATCAGGATGCATAGTATCCTGGATCCATGAAATAACTGGCCTTTCAAAATAAAAGTCTGCCTGCCTCTATGGGAATTTAACATAGGGGTGTACTCACTTATGCCCCCTGTATTTAAAGAAGAACATTTATTTATTTGCGATACATTATTCATTCACAAAGAAAATTGGTGTCCTTTAAGGTTGGATTTTTCCTATTTTTTTTTAATTAAGGCATTAAGATCAATTTCCAAAAGATGATTTTTTTATTCCTCTTTTTAGTCAACTTTAGCATGGGTGTGTAAACTTATGCTGAGCACTGTAGGTCTTAAATTTAATTCATAATGGTCCTAAAAAGGTCTTAAAAAGTCTTAAATTTGACTTGGTGAAACCTGCAGAAACCCTGTTAATACGTTGTTTGTTTTACTGTAAGTGAATCTCTTGCGAGGACAATTCCTGCATCTATTCTGTATCCTATCAGCCTGTGACCACATTCTGTCTTAATCTGCTGTTTTTCTCTGATTAATATTTCACTAAGCTTGTGGCAGCCTTCTTCATTATCGCTACCTTGTCGACTATAGAGAATCTTTTAACTGGTTTCGACAGTTTCCTCTGTTTTTCTGGCTTCAATTTTACAGTAAGTTCCTCTATAAACTAGACAAAAAGCTTTTTTTTAATTCTTTTTTTTATAGCAGGCTGCTATTGTAGTGATGGTTGTCATGTTATTTAAACATGCCCTGATGGGTGGGAGGTGAATTCTTCCCTTCTGCCTTTCTCCACCCACAACCCATTTTGATTTCCTCCATTGCAATAGTGAATGCTAGAAGGGAGATGTGCACCCTGCCATGATACCAATTTCCAGGTGCTGCCATGCTGTGGTGAATTACACAGCTGTGAAGCATATCTGTATGTTTTGGAAATAGACTTTAACTAGATTTTTTTACTCTAAGGAAATCGATTGTGGGCCACTGGATTGTGTGAACCAAATGTGTTTTCTAGGTCCAGATATTGAATTCCAATCTTTTGTCTATTACCTCTGTTGAATTTGAATTTCATGTCTGTCTGTTTTAAGCACATGAAAAAGACTTGTTCTTCTGCTTTTTCAATTTCCTGTCAATTAGTTAAAGTGACTTTTATGTAGTTTTTATAAATGCCTTTTCCCGGGTCTGACTTTTCCCGCAAAGTCACAAAATGATTTACGGAAGGTAGATCAGAGCACACATTCTGACGGGTCACAGATTTCGGTGTAACACCGGAAAAGCCTGTGTTAGTAAATCCAGCCAGGTAAAAGGTAGCAGGAGATTTCTTTATATAGGCCTAATTGTATTTTAATGTTATTTTAGAAGTTATCTGCTATAGTTATGGCTGATACTGGGGCAGGGCCATCACAGGACAGAAGGAAATTAAACGAAGAACAACTAAAAGCTAAAAGGGAAAGGGAAGGACAACGGCGATAATGTGAGTCAACTTGGGATGGGCTATCAACAGATGGAGACAATTACAGGATTGTACATGATTCAAAACCGACCCTGAATTGGCCCTCAGGCATGTAATATGTCTATTTCATTCATAAAATAACTTTACATTGTGCGATGTAGTTGTACGTCAGTAGCCGACATATAATTATGTCCCCCTTCCATTTAGTGCCCAGTTTGTGTTGGCCTACTATTTTCTTCTCCTTGTCCCCCTGTACCTCTGTAAAACGTCCGTGTGTTTCATAAAATGCACTTTATTAATCTAAGTTATTATTATGTTGGTTGCTACAACAAACTCATAATGTTTGGCTGGTGACACAGTGACAACGTTACCCGGTTTATCTCACGAGACATCCAAAGTAGGCCAAGTTACCGTATGGAACACTTGAAATGCAACGATGCATCTGTAACTTATTCATTTATTGTAAATGAATGATTTTCTGTCCAAGCTAAATATTCAGCGCAACTATATGACCTCGCCGTGACTCGAACACTGTAATACAGCACGGTAAAGAAAAGACCTTTACGACAGCATGTGTGGTAAAAACACTCCTGCTTTAAAGGGATATTTCACCCTTGGAAAGATGAATATATCTTTAAATTGGGTCACTTATGTAGTAAAAATGTGACATTTTATTTTAGAAATTGGTGGCTTCTAGGCCGAGAAAAGCCAGGAAATGTGATTTTGGCTCATGTGGATGAAAGACACCAAATCCCAGAATGCACTTGCTTCGCTGCTTTAGAGTCCACTCCCAAGCCACGCCTACCGTTTACAGACAGACAGACAGACAAACAGACAGACAGACAGTGAGACAGTCAACTCAACTCAAGTGTGTTTTATTGTCATTTCAACCATAAACATGAAACAACATTTTCACCGTGGTTACACATTTAAAATATATGAAAACGACATACGAAGTAGTGTAGTGTATAGTGTACACACATTATAGGCTCCGTAAAGTTCAGCTAACGCATACTAGCATTAGCACTTGGTGGGCTGTAAACACAGAGTTTAAACACAGCCGTAAATTTGCGTGGGATGTAGAATGGTCTCATCTAACAGTCACAAACTCCACCAGCGGTGAGCAGTTAGTTGGATACAAGCACCCCATTTCTGCACCAGGCAGTCGGTGTTAACACAGCCCACCTCCACTAGTCTTACCCGGCGACAGAGCAGCCGGCCTGGTAGCGGGATAGTCCGGTACGCTGTTGTTCAGCCATGTTTCCACAACAACAAAAACACAGCAGTCTCTGAACTCGTGTTGGGAGTTTCGTTGAAGTTGGATGTAGTCCAGTTTGTTGTCTAATGAGCGGCACTTGAGCCTGCATATTCTCCGGTCTGTACCAATGTACACATGTGCGGTAGATTGCATGCACATAATTGTTGTAAAAAGTTTTCTGAAAAAGACGGAGCCAGTTTAGCGAAGCTTCAAGATGGCTGACCCTCGTTTTGCTTTGGCAAGCTTCGGGTAATGACGACAGTTCGACCCCCTATGGGCGGGTTGAAAACACAACGCCTATGAAGTAGCTCCTACTACTGGCTGTAGTCCATTGCCTCTGGGCAAAAAAATCTTCCGATGACGCAAAACTAGTTGTTTTCTGTCATCGGAAGATTTTTTCCAGACCCACAATACAGAGATCTCTGGTCTCAGGGGACATGAGCGAGGGAGGCACAGTCATTCAAAAATACTACCGTGTTTCTACTGATACAAAGCTTAATGCTGAATCGTTGAAGTATCCCTTAAAGCGGCCGCTAGAATCAACGCAAACTGAACGTTACAAAAAGCCACTTTAAGTACTTTATAACTTCTGTCATCATGTTCCTCAACTTGGTAAGACTTATTATTCCACGTACAGCCTGCATTAAAGTGTTGGGTTGTTTGCATCTCACATGCTTCTTTCACGAGCTTCCACAAAATCTCAAACAGCTGGTGTATTTGTGTGCCTGAGAGAGGACTAAACTGTGCCCCGAGGCTGACGTTGCTCTTGCACAATTTCAGTTTTCGCTCCAAACCATTTTTGAGCGTTGGTTCTCTGGCACGTCTTGCAGAAGTAATATGTCTCTGTGCCTTTCACTGTCTGTGTATCTTTTCTTGGTGATTTTTTGCTTCTTATTTTTTGCTTTCAGAGCAGCACTTGTCCTTGGTGAAGAATAATTTGACAAATACAAAGAGTTCCTTGCCTGGCTATCATTTTTACCTGAGGTTTTTCTGTCTTCTGCAAAACACTCAAATAAGAAATGTACCTTTTGTACAGTGACACCTGTTTCTCACCTTTACCCCCCTGTTCATTTTTAGCTGCCCGGATGAGCTGCACTGTAACCCTCAACGTTTGAATGCAACTGTACATCTTTATTAAAACTATGAATATCAACCTGTCCAAATGCACTGCTCAATTGTTGTGTATCAGTTCCTTTCCAAAATGAGCCATATGACTGTTGTAAAGATTTCTAGCATGGACGTCATCAGCTAGGACCCAAATTATCTCCCAGTCATGGAGTATGATTCAGTAAGAAACAGCAAGCTGGCACACAGCAGCTGCAGCACTGTTTTTGTCTCAGTTCTCTAGAAATGCTGTTCAGCAACCCAAGCAAACAGTGACGCTACTGATCAATTTTCAGCAAGCTGTATGACACACACACACGCACACACACATGCACACGCACGCACACACACACACACACACACAAACACACACACACACACACACACACACACACACACACACACACACACACACAGACACACAGGTTTGTGGCACTATCTTTGTGGGGACCCGTCATTGACATAATGCATTCCCTAGCTCCTTACCCTAACCTTAACCATCACAACTAAATGCCTAACCTTAACCCTTACCCTCACCCTAACCATAACCTAATTCTAACCCTAATCCTAAAACCAAGTCTTAACCCTCAAACAGACCTTTAAACTTGTGGGGTCCAGCATTTGGCACCATAAAGCTGTTGGGACCCCACAAGTATTCTGGACTCCCGGTTTTTGGACCCCACAAATATAGTTAAACAAGCCCACACACACACACACACACACACACACACACACACACACACACACACTAAGGACTGCTACGACAGAGTATGAGGAAATTTACATTCATTGTACTCTAATAGTAGAACAATGTGTGTGAAGAGGTTTCGTACTGATTTCAATAGACAGTGTACATTATTAGCTAGTCATACCAACCAGGCTCTATACCCAATATATAATAGACCATCTATGATTGGTGCAGTTTATTGAGCGGCGTTGTTGCAGTGCAATTATTAAGTACTGTATCTAAATAATATTCAAACCTATTAGAAGGAATGGCTGCAAACTGCAGAAACACTTCCTTTGGCAGGTCATTCTGTCCCTAGTCTGGATCAACAGAAGTACATTTACAGGATACAGCCTGACATCTCACTGCGGAAAACAACAACAAGCTTTGAGCTTGCAAACTACACGCTAAAAATGGCAAGTTTTCAAGAAAATGTGGATCGTGCAACAAGGCCGGCCTGCTTGGTTCTTTCGGGGAATGATTGTAAAGATTTACAAAGAATATGTTTACGGTATTTACGTTTTTTGACCGATTGGTGGGCTTGCTGTGGACGTTTAATCGTTACGGTGTGAACACTTAATTTAATATTGTATGTTGCATTTTCTTTTGAAGGGTTCAAATATACCAATACAAGTTCCTTTCAGAGACTGTTTTGCAGAGGCACTGTCACTGCGTCCGGAGCAACAGTGCACAAAGACAAATGTGATTGTTTTAAAGAAATACAAACAACCCAACTTCGCCTCGGATAGTACTTTCATATGGCTCTTTGTAGTTTTGCTTATTTAAAGCTAATGTACTTGCACTTACTTCTTGTTGTCTGGATTTGCACCTTCAGGGTTGAAAGCACTTAATTGGAAGTCGATTTGGATAAAAGTGTCAGCTAAATGACATGTAATGTAATGTAATGTAACCCGGAGCGTTTTTTTTCCCAGAATGCATCTGTGGTGTAGCCAGACGTTGCTCCACTGCGCGGTGGAGATAGGTTTGGCATTGCCAGACTTCTTTTAAATCACTTCTTCAAACACATTTTTATAGACTTGCTTTTATGTGATGCCGTCAATATATTTTTATCCTTTGGCATTTTTATCTTTATATCGCCACTTCTTGACTTTTCTCCGATAACTATTTCCACTTATCTTTGATCTACTGGTGATTTCTGTCCTTTAGAGCTGCCCCATCTTATATTGTGTATTTATAGGTATGTGTATTGATGTGTTTTGTTTATGCTATTGTTTTTAAAAGGTGCTATACAAATAAAGTTATCATTATTATTATTATTATTTAGGGCTGTCAATCAAAATGGGCTGTCAATCAAAATGTAATCTAATTAATGACATACTCTGTGATTAATTAATCTAAATTAATCGCATACATAATTAACGGTGCCTGAACATATACTTTTTAAGAAAGTAAAAAAAGAAAAGAAAAAAGAAGGGTACTAAACAACAGTTGGTGACATTAAAGAACGGCTTGTTTATTGCTAAGGCCATATGGTCAAAATTAAATGATTTAATAATAATGTATAACAATAACAATAACTTATTTCACTAGTAAATTGCTGTTGAACGACAAAAACAACCACCAGATGGGAAAAGGACATTTACAATAACTTCAAATGCACCACGAGTCTGTTTCATTGAACGCACCGTCTGTGTTTTTCCAGCGTTAGCTGTTAGCATTTTAACCGTTTTAAATCAGCTACTAGCTAGCAGTAGGCTAACGTTAGCTGCTGTCGAGTATAGTGTTAACTAGCTAGCGGTAGGCTAACGTTAGCTGCTGTCGAGAATAGTGTTAACTAGCTAGCGGTAGGCTAACGTTAGCTGCTGTTGAGTATAGTGTTAACTAGCTAGCGGTAGGCTAACGTTAGCTGCTGTCGAGTATAGTGTTAACTAGCTAGCGGTAGGCTAACGTTAGCTGCTGTTGAGTATAGTGTTAACTAGCGTCCCGTGCAGCGGTGTGTGTGTTGCCTGTATCGTCTGTTTCAGAGCATCAGAGAGAAGAGCAGACATATCAGCGGCTCCAGATTTCGGTAGCCAGGGTTGGCAGGAAGAAGATTTTTATAAGTAAATGTTCCAATCAATGATCCAGGCAGCACATTCTCGTCTCCCTCCTTCATCTTACAGTCCAATGGAGGCTAGAACGGTTCCGGGTCAAACATCAATATGGAATGGATTAATCTGCGTTATTTTTTTTAACACGTTATTTTTTCTCAGATTAATTAATTGAAATTAACGCTTTATTTTGACAGCCCTATTATTATTATTATTATTATTATTATTATTGTGAGAGTATTCTGTCCCACATTCAGTAATCAGATCACACTTTTTTCAAACAAGAATTCTGCCATTGTGGTAATTAGATAATAACTTCATGCAATGTTTTCATGGAGGGAAAAATTATTTTTTTGCCCAGAGCTCATTTTTGCATTTACCATCACCCTGCTAATTTCACAATATCCCAGTGCACCAGGCTTTAGAGTGCATTTACACCAGTCTTACCAATTATTTGATTGTGGGTTGTGCGTTTAGGCTGTGGCGGTGTGGACCAGCTACCTGCGGTAAAAAGTTCAAGCAGAATTAACTTTTGAAGAAACGCAACCCGACATCACGGTGCAGTGGCCAATCATGTAACCAACAGCACACAAGGGAGAGACACTCTCACATTGACGCACAACGCTGAGGTAATCGACACAACGCCTGATTTGGCGAGAATGATGACCACAGATTTTGGAACAAAATCTCAAGTTCGATGCATTCCACATATAGCGAGCCTTATACGCCTATATGTCTGACATTTTAATGTTCCATCACGCTGTCTGCTGGTGAGAGGTGGGAGGGGAATTGGGAAAAGTCAGACATGAGGTAAGATGAGATCTAGAAGCTGCATGTCTACGTTGACTGTGTACCTCTCTGGTCTCACACTGTCTATTGTTTGACTGGCAATATACTCAATTTGGTCCACTTTACTTATGTTTCACACAAACATACACACAGACACCACTCCCACCCATGCGCCGACGCTGGCACACACACATACAGATGAGGCCGAGTCTCCTTTCCCTGCCTGCTCTCAGAGCCCTTGGCGTTGCTTGTTTACCCTTCACTATGACAGCTGTGTGTGTGTGTGTGTGTGTGTGTGTGTGTGTGTGTGTGTGTGTGTGTCAATCTGAGGAAGAAGATATTGCGTGTCAAGTGCTCTCCAGGGCTAAGCTATCATTTCTGAGTGTTATCACACCATCCTACTTCCCAGGGGCTGGCTGTCTCTCTCGCTCTCTCTCACTTACACACACACACACACACACACACACACACACACACAAAGGAGGAGCTCCAGACAGTGTTAGCCCAGTGAGGCGTGCAGTCAGAGAGGAGAGAAGAGACTGGAGTAACTTGACCAGTTGGTGAGCACACAGCACACTTTTTCAGACTGGAAAATCAGTCATGCAATGGTCCCATTCAGACACGCAGCGCTGCAAGACCTTTCTGACCTGAAACTACCACACAGAGAACAAGTTCAACTGTCAGACCACTGAAGTCTATGAACCACTAATGTATAGTATTCATGCATATAAATAGTTTAACTACGATTCATACTCCAGCAAGAGGTCAACTCAAGTTTTGAAGCGATTTCTTGGATTTAACTTTAATCAGGTTTTTTTTTTTGTATTGTTACACATTTGTTCTCCCATATTACTTTGACCAATTATCAATACAATAGTCCTTATTCTTGCTAAAATTATTTGTTGGCATGCTGACAATACACATCAGTGTTGTTCAAGTGACAAGGATTGATGAGCAAAGAACAATGTTGTTTTAGAGCCTCAAAGTCCGCCCGTCCATTTATTACTGGAACCATGACATTGTAGTGAAGTCATTCCCTAAACCTAACCTAACTGAACTCTAACCGTAGTGGTGTTTGATCAGAAAATTGTTTGTTTTTGAAAAGCTAATGTGTAATGGTTGTATGGACAGTAATGGTTTTGGAAGGCACTGACAAATGAAAACGCATACATGTGTACTTTTGTTTCAGTAGTTAGCTAGACAAGGTAATGAAAGAATGTAAAGCCAGTTACCTATGTACTAACGTTTCGGTCTGTGCACCATGAAGCAATAGTATAAGTATGGTTATATTTCTCGGGTGGGTGGAAAAGCCACTTTAACAGCATTTAGACCAAGAGATTCCAATCTCTCCTCTGAGACCAAGAGATAATAATTAAAGACTACATTATACCAATCAAAGCCGACACAAATCCAGTTTGACCCTTCAAATCCTGAGCTTTTCAATGAAGAAATGATGGAATCAATGGCCCTCTGGAGCCTTAAGCCTTACCGTCTGTTAGCCTATAACATCATGTGGTGATGGCATGGACATTGCTTGTGTTTCTCAAACATGAAGCCCATGCCAGCAGATGAAGGGGAGAAAAAGCATTACTGATTAACGTTATGTTATCAGCACAACAGTCTGCCAATTGTTCCGTTGTAAGAAGGCCTAATCCTGCTCTGTGATGCAAACATGCATGCGTGGACCCAGACAAACATATGAAGTCAATATCTCAACAGATAATGTCATGGTGAATGTGGAATCCCTTCAGAAAGATTGTGTAGCTCACTGCAGAAAACAACCAGGCATTCTGCTCAGCCTCGGCCTGCCGCTGAGAAGCACAGATGCCACTGTTTGTCCAAGGCTTGTGTATGTGTGTGTGTGTGTGTGTGTGTGTGTGTGTGTGTGTGTGTGTGTGCGTGTGTGTGTTTGTGTGTGTGTGTGTGCGTGTGCGTGTGTGTGCGTGTGTGTGTTTGTTTGCAATTGCTCAGGATTGCGGCAGATGCCTCTGTTTGAGATGTCCTTGAAAGGTGTCCCTGACCGCCAATTAGCTCTGCCTTATTTGCCCACTGCAATGCCGCCCTAATTAGCATCAAACCAATACCTGTTACGACCCGCCATGAACCACTATGAGCTGCCGCCACACCTCTGCTCTGCCACTTAAGGCATAAAGACCCCAGGTCATTGCTGTTAAATGGCTGTCACCAGGCATTTAATTATACTGCTGCTACAGTTAATGGAATGGCTGCCTCTCTTATGTGTAGAAAGAAAGTAGTGTGGTTTAAATTGTCATTGTTTATTTCATTACCATAGTTGGGGGGGGCTATAGACCGGCCATCCCCATTTATTTATGTTAGTTAATCCATTTGTCCCACAGTATCACACCACATCACACTGCACTAATTGGATTGTGAGGAAACTTGGAGTAACGATCTCAGAGATTTGAAAAGTGACACTAATTGCCCAAAGGGGTGAAGGTGGGCTGGGAATGCTGAAGTATCAAATCAAAAGTTTTTACTGTATTCACATTCTTATTACAGGGCAGAAACATGTAAGTCTCTTTTCAAACAGGCTTCATGCTTTCGTGCTTCTTGCGGTTAGCAGCGATCAGAGCGGCTCCAAGAATGGACTTCTTCTCTTCTCTGTAGACAATCATTGCAACACGGTGTCTGCATTGTTGCAAAATCAACATACATGTTAAGTATATATCATTTAACCCTCATGTTGTCCTTATTTGGGTGTTTTATTAAATTGTATAGCATTATTCTAACTAAACTTTGACAGTCTGTGATTATCCATCAACAGCCTCTGATATTAACTATGAGTCAAAATAATTTAAACTTTCTGCTTTTCTTTAACAAAAAAATTAGACATAATTTCATGCAGGCTAAATGAGGTTTATTGACCATACTTTAAATTCCAAAATGAGTGTAACAGTGGTAATACGTTGGTGGTAGTGTTCACTGTGGTAGTATGACTTCTGTCATTAAGTGTCACTCGGTTTTTGTCATGACAACTTGACATTAATCAAAGTGACATTACCAGAAGTTGTCTTGGTCATGAAAACTTGACATAATGTCATCCTATAGCAAGAAGTTATCATACATTTGTCAAGATGGGCCTGTGTGTGTGTGTGTGTGTGTGTGTGTGCTTAAATTGTTCATTAACCTGCCACACACACATACACACTCTTTTTAACCCAGCATCAACCCTGAGTCACTGAAATCACCACATACACGCTCACTGACACACACAACCAGAGCGGACATACAGACAGGTGACAAATGAAAAGAAAAATAAGTAGCAAATGATACTTCCATACAGTAAAGTCTACTCCAAAGTGCTGGAAAGGAGGGTTCGGTCGATAGTCAAACCTCAGGTTGAAGAGGAACAATGCGGATTCCGTCCTGGTCGTGGAGCAACGGACCAGCTCTTTACTCTCGCAAGGATCCTGGAGGGAGCCTGGGAGTATGCCCAACCGGTCTACATGTGCTTTGTGGATCTGGAGAAGGCGTATGACCGGGTATCCCGGGAGATACTGTGGGAGGTGCTGGGGGAGTATGGGGTGAGGGGGTCCCTTCTCAGGGCCATCCAATCTCTGTATGACCAACGCGAGAGCTGTGTCCGGGTTCTCGGCAGTAAGTCGGACTCGTTTCAGGTGAGAGTTGGCCTCCGCCAGGGCTGCGCTTTGTCACCAATCCTGTTTGTAGTATTTATGGACAGGATATCGAGGCGTAGTCGGGGTGGAGGGGGGTTGCAGTTCGGTGGGCTGGGGATCTCATTGCTGCTTTTTGCAGATGATGTGGTCCTGATGGCATCATCGGCCTGTGACCTTCAGCACTCAAATAATATCCATCTCGCAAATGTATCTGTCTCTGCAGTTATCTCAACCATCGAATACAGCGACAGGAAAATAATACAGCTTTTTTTTTTTGTTTTGTGTTGGTGAATTCTTAAAAAAAAACAATGCACCACTAAATGTTACGTTAAAATGCGTTGTAACTCGCGTTACTGAGATTGTAACGAGTATAATATTACTGAAATTTAATTAGTAATGCGTTATATTACTGCATTATAGCAAAAAGGAATACATTACAGTAATTGCGTTACTTTTGTAACGCGTTAATCCAACACTGGTCCTGAGTGTATTGATTCCAACGGGAGAAGTGAATATGAACACAGATTATGAGCGATTTATTTGCCCCATAGTCACCAAAGTAAATCTTGGAGCTGTTCTTCACAAGCCACATATCTCCAGAACATTTTGCCCCTTAAATGGCATTTTTCAGACGGTCTCAGGACCAAACTCTCGCGAGATCTGGCAACACAGAGAAGCTAACATCAGCTAACGTTCGTGAACGCCCTTACAAAACTAATCTCCGTGATGCTAAATGTCTTTTAGCTGTGTAAATATCTAAATAGTAAAAGAACATATTAATACATCATTTAAATATAACTTTTCATCCATCCACACAACGTTCACAACACGTTCAAACGAGGCCACGTCCCTTTAGGAGACAGGAAATGTGGACCGTTTCCGACAATTGCCGCTGCTTGAAATGCGCTATCTTTAGTATAGAGGACCTTTGATATAGCTGCTGTAAATTCCTCGGCAGTGATGACACGTTTACACAGGTAAGTTAAACTGGGAAGAACGTGAGGTGCATCATTCCCTAAAAATGGCCGCACACATACTTTAAAGTGGCAGAACACCAAACCAAAGTACACAAACACTTCTGGTTGATGGCAAGTGGAAGCATTAATGTGAAAGCTGCTTGACCCCAGGCACCGGTTTCAGGATTGTATAAGGTAAAGCAGATGTTAAAAGTCAGGCACAAGCTACTGGCAATGAGCAGTTTTATTGCTAAATAGCCGGTATCAGCCTTCAAAAGCCCATGTCGGTTGAACTCTAGCATTCAGCTGTGTTGTTCGAGGAAGGCAGGAATCCTGCTGATGTTGGTCATTTTTATTTTGGGAGTGATTAGTCTCTTCATTTGCATATTGGTAGCGCCTGATCTCACTGGCACTCGTTCATTCATCCATATGCAATACATCTGGAGAGGAATAATTTTCCTTCTCTAGCTTCCGGCACTCTTAGAAGAAAAAAAAATCACAAAATCTGAAGAATGGTGTGGCGCTTGTGTTTAATGTATGAATTATATGCATGAAGCCTTTTTATTTTTTTACAGTTGATTTGAATTCCAAATTAACTTCAGGATATGAAAGGAATGGGTCAACAAGGTCTGTGCTTTTAAAAAAAAAAAGGCTTTAATGTCTTTCTATTGATCTTCTGCGGTTCACTGGGAAACAAAAGGTTAAAACACACACACTTCATCAAACAGATCATATGATCAACACATGACGTGCTACAGTTGCTCACTGCCTGATACATTAATGACAGTATGTGTAAAAGTATGGGGTCCTCATGCTGGCTTTTTAAATACTTTTACTTTATACTATCTATTTGTTTCTGTCCTTTTTCGATGATTGCTTCCTCTTCTAACAATTACATTAGTCTACCTTTAATGGAAGCCCACCATAGATTAAGGGCCCTATTTTAATGATCTAAGCGCACGGCGTGAAGCGCCTGGCGTAGGTGCGTTTAGGGCGTGTCCAAATCCACTTTTGCTCATTTGTCGGCGGGAATAAGGGTCCGGGCGCATGGTTCAAAAGGGCTGTACTTAGTGTCTTCATTAATCATAGGTGTCTTTTGGGCGTACCATGTGTTTGGACCTTGGAGCATTGCTGTTATGATGGAGGATTTGCACCGTAATATTTTTATTTGTAATCTTCTGCATGTGTGTGTGCTGCTGTGCGTCCCTGTGTGTGTAACAAGCATAGTTTGCGCGCGCTGTGCACGAGCCTCGGAGCATTTTACTAATGCTCTGTTAAAATAACAATGAAATGCTGCGTTGTTGACTTTAGACCAGGTTTTTGTTGGTCAATGGGGCGATCACTTCCTGCTGCCTCAAGATAGCAATACGGCCAGAATGCACCTGAACACACCTCCCTGTAAGACCAGCACGCCCAGAATGCACCTGAACACACCTCCCTGTAAGACCAGCACGCCCAGAATGCACCTGAACACACCTCCCTGTAAGACCAGCACGCCCAGAATGCACCTGAACACACCTCCCTGTAAGACCAGCATGCCCAGAATGCACCTGAACACACCTCCCTGTAAGACCAGCACGCCCAGAATGCACCTGAACACACCTCCCTGTAAGACCAGCACGCCCAGAATGCATGAAATTGACAACTGCGTCGGTTTTAAACTAGCAAAGTTACTTGCGTAGGGCTTTGCTCTGCTCTACGCCGGGTGCAAGACAGGGCCCTTAGTGTCAATAATACTTTGGATATTTCCCTGCTTTGTTACATAAATAAAGACATTTCCAGCAGTGCAAAACAGTCACCACAATGCAGGAAATGAAGTGTTTGATGCTCAAAATGTTTTGTTGGAGGACCCCCATACCCTTGCTTAATATGTGTCCCCCTAATGTTGAAATGATTTTTTTATAAATATTTATGAGAGGTCAAATGCAAGTCAATCAATGAGTGTGAAAGAAAATAACTTCAATTTAATGGATCAAAATCCAACCAAGGCTTCTGTTGGATAACAGTGTTTCAGCATGCTCAAATAACACTATAATTACTGTTTGCACAGAGGTCATTTTCTGTTATTTCCCTTAAATCACCCAAATCTATACAAGTTTATTGATGTACTGTATCTTCTCCGTGCCCACGTCTGTGTGTGTTTGTGTGTGTGAGCGTGCGCGATACACTGCTCCGCTTGGCGTGTTCCTTCTCCTCGCTCTTTTCTCAGATAGCAGCAGGGGTGCGGTCACACGCTGTGAACACAAACCATTGGCAAGATCTGTGTTAAACTGGGACATTCCACACACTGCCACGCAAACACACACCCACACACACACACACACACACACACACAGTCTTCTTCCTCTGTCGATGTTGATCTTCTTTGTATGAAGTTAAAACGTCTACATTAATGTGTACAAGTCTGTTTGTGCATTTTTAGACATTTGTGCATACTACTGCTTTGTGTTTTTGTGGTTTCAGTGCTCACCAACATGAAAAACCTTTTATCTTTAGTGGCAACATGTCCAGTTTTTATTTAAGCCTTTAATTCCGGCTCATGTCTGCCTCCATCTTCTCCCGGTTTTACTCAGTCAAACTTCTGCTTCTGTTGTATATACAGCACATCATACTGTATAAGCCACTGCACTAATTCATTTCCCATGGAATTGCGCATTTCAAAATATGTGTGACCCAAACCAATTATCTTTCAAGACTAATTTTAGGTAGAAGTATGAAGTCTAAAAATACCATAGTAATTGGTACTGCATTGTTAAATTGAATCATTACTGAATACTTAATGTTGAGCCTTAAATACCACTGAATTTATATCATTAACATATTTTACTTTTAAAACAATCTATCCATAGTGTAGCCTGCTTGACCCCAGACCCTTCTCAGCTGTAACTGAGAGTGGGAGGGGGGTCTGGGCAAGCTTCCTTCACAGCTCATTTCCAAAGAGGCGTCACCAACAGACAACGCTCAAATGCCTCTGCACATTAGATAGTCCTTCAACCAATCAGAGCAACGATCCGGGTGACGGCATCAACGGGTTGCTGCGCTTCGGTGGCCGGCTTGTTGAATGTAAACAAAAAGCTGCTCGCCGTCGCTGTGCTATCGTCATCGTGTAAAGCCCGCCTCAACGGTTGTGATTGGTGTAAAGCCCGCCTCAACGGTTGTGATTGGTGTAGAGCCCGCCTCAACGGTTGTGATTGGTGTAGAGCCCGCCTAAACAGTTGTGATTGGTGTAAAGATTACACCAATTTGCAGAGCAAATCTCAAATTTGCTGGAAGTTCGTCAGAGTTTTCCCAGGCTATCCATAGCGTACTGTATATATGTGATTTGGATTCTCCTCTTCTTAGATTCCACAAGGAAATTTTCCAATAATTATGGAATTTCTTTCTTTCTTTTTTAAATTTCGGGTTCACATATTTGTGTCACTCATCTTTATGGACTCAGACCTGAATTTCAATAGCCACATTAAGACAATTACAAAGTCAGAATATTATCAGCTTGAGAATATATCAAGGGTTAAAGGACGTATATCTCAGCAGGATTTGGAACAACTTGTCCATGCTTTTATCTTCAGTAGACTTGACTACGGTAACGGTGTCTTTACAGGTCTCCCTAAAAAATCAATCAGACAGCTGCAGCTGATTCAGAACGCTGCTGCTCGAGTCCTCACTAAGACCAAGAAAGTGGATCACATCACTCCAGTTCTGAAGTCTTTACACTGGCTTCCTGTCCCTCAAAGAATTGATTTCAAAATACTTTGGTTGATTTATAAATCACTAAACGGTTTGGGGCAAAAATACATTTCTGATCTGCTGCTACATTATGAACCACCCACGTTTTTATGCTCCACATATCTGGAATAGACTCCCAGAAAACTGTAGGTCTGCTGCAACTCTCAGTTCTTTTAAATCAAGACTGAAGACCTTTCTTTATGCTGCCTTTCTTTAAAGTGCTCATATTATGCTCATCTCAGGTTGTACCAGAATAGGTTTACATGGTTTTAATTTTCAAAAAACACCATATTTTTGTTGTACTGCACATTGCTGCAGCTCCTCTTTTCACCCTGTGTGTTGAGCTATCTGTTTTAGCTACAGAGTGAGACCTCTCACTTCTGTTCATCTTTGTTGGGAGTCACACATGCCCAGGTAAGGACTACTAGCCAGTCAGAAGCAGAGTATGAGGGCGTGCCCTGACAGTAGCTAGGTAAGGACTACTAGCCAGTCAGAAGCAGAGTATGAGGGCGTGCCATGCTAGCAGCTAGGCGAGCATTATAACGTGTGTTCCAAAGTGACCACGTTTGTCTCTGAAGTAAAGGCTGGACTACAATAGAGCTGTTTGGAGCAGTTTGTGAACAGTGTTTTCTGTTGGAGATGGTAAGTCCCTTTGGGGTGGACTTTGGGCTTTTTCACTTTGGAAACCTATAACATGCACAAAAAAAGATATATAACACAATAAAGGAAAGGGGAAAAAGACAAAAAGCATAATATGAGCACTTTAAATAATTGTTAACTTCTTATACTGCACTGTAACTTTTATTCTGGTATTTTATCTGTTTTTATATTTTTAATTGGTACTGAAGTTACATTGTTAAAAATGTTTACTTTATGACAATCTGTATGACAACGTGCCGTTCTGGGAACGGCAAGGATTGCGGGTGTATAGAGCAATGGCTTATACATTGTCCCACACAATATAATTTTGGTTGAGAGTAGCCTATAAGTTTGAATTTTTCATCTTGAATATCTGTCTGAATTTCACCAATCCAATTTGAGCAAATTCATTTTTTTATTTACAGTTTTTTTTATCCAAAAATGAGTATATTGGACTTTTCTATTTGAATTTGTAAAGCCTAAAAACAACAACCACAACAAAGCCAAAAAAACAAACTAAATTGAAGTGTTAACATTGCTCAACTTAAACTGAACCTCTGGAAATTTCAAAATGGGAATTTAAACAATTTAACTAAAAAAGATGTTTTCAAAGTATAATATATGTATATATATATATATATATATATATATATATATATATATATATATATATATATATGATGTAAATGTAGTGGCATTACTAACAACATTAGGTGTTCAGTAGTGATTAAATGTCACAATTATAGTATTCAGTTGCTAATAAACAAATAGATCTTCTTTGAAGTTCTTTGTTTGTTTCATAGAGTGTAACAATAATGGACGTATGGTTAGCATTGCTGAGCCTCTGTCCTGATTGACAGGTCATACAGCATCCCTGCTTTATCGTCAATGTTCTTTTTTTTGTTCAACTTCATTTTGGAGCCAGTAGAGTCGCCCCTTGCTGGAAAATGGATAGGATGCAGGTTTAAGGTACTTTAGCATTGGCTTCACTTTTCAGACCTGGAAGCTTTGTCTTTGGTTTATTTCCATATAGAGGTCTTCATAGGTCCAAATTTGGACCTGATCCAAAATGGACCGGTGGAAAAACAGACCCAAAAAAGACAGAGAAAACCAACACTGGCAGCAGCATGATGCTCCAACAGGCTGCTGCCGTAGAAAAGAGCTGTAATACATGTCATTTTTCTCTGCACTTGCACAGGTCTGTTAAAAACAAACACATTTACTGGTGTGGTGATTCTGATTCATGCACCACGTGATCAGAGCTGCTGGAGAGTGCACTCAGAGCCACTCAGGTATCAGACCAATTGACATAAGAAGCGATATAACATCATCTGACAAGTCCTCGATCATGTATTGGTCTGTAGGGATGGTTCAGACCTGTGCAGATCTCAATCTAAAGACAAAGACAAACACATTCTAATGCACCACTAACAATGAGGCTGTTGTGATGAAATATGTTTACAGCACCTCCCTGTAAGGCAAGGCAGTTATATTTCTATAGCACATTTCAGCAACAAGACAATTTAAAGTGCTTTACATTAAACATTAAAGGACAATTCCGGCGCAAAATGAACCTTGGGGTTGTTGCTTGTTTCAAGCTAGAGACACATTTGATTAGCATGAAAACACATCCCAGAGAACGGTCGACTTAACACATATGTTTAACCCCTAGGTTCATTTTGCGCCGGAATTGTCCTTTAAAGAGCAGTTAAACCCGTTAAAACTATGAAAACAACTAAAAAAGAATAAGGTAGGTATGAATTACAAGAATGAAAGTTACAGTGCAGTGTAAGAAATGAACAATTATTGAATAAGTGATAAGAACAAGTTGCCCTTCAAGTCAGTATAAAAGATTATGCAATATGGTGGAAATCAAATTGTTCTGTTTGGAAACAGCTTTTCTAATTTTTACGCTCACAAGTCTTGAGAAAAATAAAGGAAACCCAGCGTCTGGTTGCTCAGCAACTCTTCTACACTACATCACAGATGAGCTTGTTTCCCTTTACTCCAGTGCTAAATGTGAAACATGCCATTCATTGCAATTCTGACCTAGAAATCCTCATAAACTCATTGTCGTATTCATTAGCCGTGTGCATTCTTGCTGAGATCTTGTATTTTGCAGTTGCATTTGCATTCACGTCTCCTTCTGTGAACTCTTCCTCTATCCTCTCCTCACCCTTCCTGTTTTTTCTCCCACTGGAAAGTTAGTTTAGTCAGGGCGGCATGCCTTTGGCACTGCTTGAAAATCAGGTTTCCCATTAAGCCTTGGAAAGTTGAATCAGGGGGCAGGATGTGTGTGTGTGTGTGTGGATTTTATTTTGGAGGTTCTGGCAGAAAGAACTTGTTTAGTGCCAGTAGCCTTTCATCATCATTTAACATATTCATCCTAGTCAAACATTAAGTGCTCATGTCTAGTAGAATGAAATGTAAATAAGAATAAACATTTTTGTCTGTTTGTATGACCACATTTGGCAAAAAAAAGTGTCGTGAATAAGTGTATCATCAGGAACATAAAACAGATCTCTTGAATAGAATACACACTCCACCCACACATCATATCCATCATGCATTATCTTTAGCTGTAATAATGCTAAATTAACATAATTTGAAAGGTACATTCAGGCAATGTAGCTCTTTATAGTCACAAAGTGATTGCGGGCATTCAGATTTAACATTTCACCCTCTAGCAGTTCGAACCGATAAATGCTGTTATCAGTTCCTCCACGTCCAGCCTTTTCAAATCTATGCCGAGTTAAAATGACTGCCAGTGCTGGCAGTCGTAGATGACAAATTGTGAAATGACAGACAAGAGCAAGCTGTCTTCTCAATCCATCTCCCAGCTTTTCATTGCAATATTACCTCCTGGTTTATTGGATCGATTTTTGTTGCAGCTTAATCTTTCTTCCAGGTTGTGCCAACTCTTCACATTTTTAAAGGTGTTCACCGCTCCTTGTGTGCTTTCTACAATCCCCAAAGCAATCCCTGGTAACCTTTCCCCAAAATGCAAAAGAAAGGTTACATCAGTGTATCTCTCTGGACATTCATGTACTTCCCATCTCACTTCAGTGCCAGTGATTGCTGGACATGTTTGCTGCTCATTTAGCAAAACACCTTTGAAAGACCTCTTATCTTTTTTTATTTTTCCTCTCTTATTTTTCTTACGTTGGCTTTTGGGCATCTGAACTTCTCATCACACTGAGCGTGCTGTCAAGTTGGATTAGTCCATGAAGTTTAACTTGTGGGTATTTTTTTTATTACAAGAAAGGCACTCTAGGCTTACATCTGGCAAAATAAAACCTTGCTGAGTTGCGAGTTCAAAGTTGATCTATTTATTTTCTGCAGGGCTGTTTTGACCCACAATTATTTCTCCTGAGTCTAAAGTTATTTTGCTGCAGCGTAATGATGCACGCATTGCATCATCACTAACAACGTAACTGGGAAATTAGGGAGAGGAAAGAGTGGGGTGACAAGAGGGTTGGCTCCTGCTTCTGCCTTGATGAGGGGATTTAACTGTGGGGAAGGAAAAACAGGAAACAAACAAAAAACAACAAGGGCCCAGTTGTTGAACCAAATTAAGGAACTCTTGTGAGTTTGCAGGGCTCAAGGTGTTGCTTTGGTACATACCGTGTCTGTACTTCTAAATGTATCAATATTTTGAATCTTATGCTAGGCAAATGCTGCGCAGTTCATTCATCTTGTATGTTGTGTTGACTCACACTTAGTCTATATCCTTGATGTTCCACTTCTGGGATTGCTCCGGTGCAGCAGGATGCATGTATTTTTGCCAATTTCCGTTTCCTTCTGCTTTCTTTTCTGTTGGAATTTTTAAATCCGGTGGATTTCTGAGGACTATGGTTAACTGCTCCTCAGATCTCTGCAGGGTAAACCAGAGCACGTTTTTCTCCCATCCCGGAATGCTGTGTGGACTAGTCGCTGCGTAGCGTGAGGATGGTCTGGCAAAGCGAGACTAACTCACACTAATCATTTTCAATCACCCTTTCTGCGTGGTCAAAACATCTGGCTCGTTGCTTATGCTGTTTGGGTTGACCGGTCTCAACGTCGGTGCTCACATAAACACTGGACCTACGGAATCACTGATCGCTTTTGTGTTATTTCAAAAAGATGGTCACATCCTGTAGATTTTTGTCCAATTCTGCTGTGGCTCAGTGGTAGAGTCCCATGTTGAAGTGTTCTTGGGCAAGACACTGAACCCCGAGTTGCACCCTCTGCTGCACCATCGGAGTGTAAATGTGTGTGAGTGTTTATCTGATGAGCGGGTGGAAAGGTGCCACAGTGTATGAATGTGTGTATGAATGTGTGTGAATGGCGAATGGTTCCTGTACTATGTAAAAGTGCTTTGGGTAGTCGTTAAGACTAGAAAAGTGCTATATAAAAACAGTCTATTTACTATCAAACAGAAAGCAAAAAATAAAAAAACAAGACTGAGAGTCTACAGCCATGCTAGCAGCTCTGTGAGGCTGTACTTGGGCACAGCGGTGCTTTAGGCTAAATGCTAACGGCAGCATGGTTACATGCTTACTGAGGTGCCTTTGAGCAAGGCCCTTAACCCCAATGGCTCCAGTGGAGCTGCTCAGTGTCCAGACGATCAGACTGTGGTAGTACTGGGCAGCTTCCAGGTATGAATGTGATCAGATCAGACTGTGGTAGTACTGGGCAGCTTCCAGGTATGAATGTGATCAGATCAGACTGTGGTAGTACTGGGCAGCTTCCAGGTATGAATGTGATCAGATCAGACTGTGGTAGTACTGGGCAGCTTCCAGGTATGAATGTGATCAGATCAGACTGTGGTAGTACTGGGCAGCTTCCAGGTATGAATGTGTAACTGTGTGAATGTGACAGGTCGTCGTTGAAAATGAGAATTTGTTCTCAATCGACTTACCTGGATGAATAAAGGTAAAGCTCACAATGGCAATGTTAACATACTGGTGTTTAGCAGGTATAATGTTGACTGTGTTCAACGTCTTACAGACGTTTTATCTCGATGAGAACATACAGTGAGGAAAATAAGTATTTGAACACCCTGCTATTTTGCAGGGAAATCATGGAGGGGTCTGAAATTGTCATCGTAGGTGCATGTCCACTGTGAGAGACATAATCTAAAAACAAAAATCCAGAAATCACAATGTATGATTTTTTAACTATTTGTTTGTATGATACAGCTGCAAATAAGTATTTGAACACCTGTCTATCAGCTAGAATTCTGACCCTCAAAGACCTGTTAGTCTGCCTTTAAAATGTCCAACTCCACTCCATTTATTATCCTAAATTAGATGCACCTGTTTGAGGTCGTTAGCTGCATAAAGACACCTGTCCACCCCATACAATCAGTAAGAATCCAACCACTAACATGGCCAAGACCAAAGAGCTGTCCAAAGACACTAGAGACAAAATTGTACACCTCCACAAGGCTGGAAAGGGCTACGGGGAAATTGCCAAGCAGCTTGGTGAAAAAAGGTCCACTGTTGGAGCAATCATTAGAAAATGGAAGAAGCTAAACATGACTGTCAATCTCCCTCGGACTGGGGCTCCATGCAAGATCTCACCTCGTAGGGTCTCAATGATCCTAAGAAAGGTGAGAAATCAGCCCAGGACTACACGGGAGGAGCTGGTCAATGACCTGAAAAGACCTGGGACCACCGTTTCCAAGGTTACTGTTGGTAATACACTAAGATGTCACGGTTTGAAATCATGCATGGCACGGAAGGTTCCCCTGCTTAAACCAGCACATGTCAAGGCCCGTCTTAAGTTTGCCAATGACCATTTGGATGATCCAGAGGAGTCATGGGAGAAAGTCATGTGGTCAGATGAGACCAAAATAGAACTTTTTGGTCATAATTCCACTAACCGTGTTTGGAGGAAGAAGAATGATGAGTACCATCCCAAGAACACCATCCCTACTGTGAAGCATGGGGGTGGTAGCATCATGCTTTGGGGGTGTTTTTCTGCACATGGGACAGGGCGACTGCACTGTATTAAGGAGAGGATGACCGGGGCCATGTATTGCGAGATTTTGGGGAACAACCTCCTTCCCTCAGTTAGAGCATTGAAGATGGGTCGAGGCTGGGTCTTCCAACATGACAATGACCCGAAGCACACAGCCAGGATAACCAAGGAGTGGCTCTGTAAGAAGCATATCAAGGTTCTGGCGTGGCCTAGCCAGTCTCCAGACCTAAACCCAATAGAGAATCTTTGGAGGGAGCTCAAACTCTGTGTTTCTCAGCGACAGCCCAGAAACCTGACTGATCTAGAGAAGATCTGTGTGGAGGAGTGGGCCAAACTCCCTCCTGCAGTGTGTGCAAACCTGGTGAAAAACTACAGGAAACGGTTGACCTCTGTAATTGCAAACAAAGGCTACTGTACCAAATATTAACATTGATTTTCTCAGGTGTTGAAATACTTATTTGCAGCTGTATCATACAAATAAATAGTTAAAAAATCATACATTGTGATTTCTGGATTTTGTTTTTTAGATTATGTCTCTCACAGTGGACATGCACCTACGATGACAATTTCAGACCCCTCCATGATTTCCAAGTGGGAGAACCTGCAAAATAGCAGGGTGTTCAAATACTTATTTTCCTCACTGTAAATGTCTAAACCAAGTTTGAATCCAAGCCATAGCTTTTGTGGTTTTAAATTAAGTGTTTAGAAAAGCATTAGGATCCATCCTCTGGGCACCATGAATGTATGAACAAAATTTCACCGCAATCCAATTGTTGTCCAGACAATCTCTGTTTGGAATAAAGTGGTGGAAGACAGACAGACCAACATTGCCATTCCCAAAGGCTCGCTGCGTGGCTAAAAGCGGAGAATATGGACCCACAGATGGCTTGAAAGATGATGTGCATTGCAGTGAAGTTCAGCTTAATTTATATGACAGAGTCTCAGTCAGGACTACAGTTAGCCGCAGCATGTAAATAATGGGACATCATGTCAGAAATCCATTTGATGGTCCAACAGCCAGATCGCTGATTGTTTTATCAAGTGTTGCTACCTCCATCAAACTGAACAGCCAGTCTGGCCCCATTGGAAATGACCAATTTGGGGATAAAATCGGGCTTAATCCCTACATTGTCAGCCAAGCTTTAATTGTTGTGTACCTTTTAGGCCAGAAGAGGGCAACAGACACTTGTGTTAGTGGAAGTAAAGATAAAAGCTTTGATCAGTGTTGGACAAGCTTGTAGAATTTCTAGGTGTGTACCCAGAACTTCAAAAAAAGAAGTCAAATAACATGGTACAAAAGTTTTGTCTGTTATCTAGCAAGCACTAGTTTGAGTCTGACATACCCAAACCGTGTGTGTGTGTGTGTGTGTGTGTGTGTGTGTGTGTATAACCCATTCTCAAAACTCCCTCTTTCTTTTATATTACATTAAATTTCTTCAGCTCCTTGGCATCAGCCTGCCTCTGTACCCAGCTCCCATCTCCCCTTCAGTTTCCCCTCCACTTCCTGTTTTTTTTTGTGTCTTTTTTCTTGTCTTTTTTCCTCTGTGACTCGGCTCCTATCTCCTCACCTCCAACCACACTCGTCTCTTCCCCCCCTCTCTGATTCAGCACTGCCCCTTTGGCTGTGTCGCAGGAAGAAGAGTTTATCATCATCATTATCACCATGTTAATTCCAGAGCCTTATCTTCCTAAATAAAGTGTGTGGTTTTGTCTCTTTGCACTGACATCCTCAGGCTGCACTTGAATGCAGCTTATTTCTATCTTGCTTCACATAGCACTGAAATTAACCATTTTTTGGGGGGACTAGCACTAGCGTAGCTTGCATCAGCTCTGTGCAAGCTAATAGGGGTATCAGCAGTTGCCTGCATCGGAGAACATCAAAGCGAGCAATTCCCTCTGAACACAGAATCTGAGTGCACACAGCGGGCATGCGTGCAAACACACACACAGACACACACACACACACACACACACACACACACACACACACACACAGACTCGTGCAAAGACGGGTGCATACAGCGGGCATGAGGGAAGGCGTAGCTTCTTGTTTTCACACAGTATTTCCATATATGTTAATAGCATTCTTGTTATTCTGCGGAAACAGCCGGTGGTGTGATGAAGTGATGAGCTGTCCTGGCTGCAGGGAAAAGGACAGACAGGGTAGTAAACACTATGTAAAATTTGTATTTATTTTTTTATATTTCAGGCGTTGACACACGCATACACACACACACACACACAAAATACACATACACACAGTTGATTTCCCGCCATTGTCCGTATTAGCGCTGATATGAGTGATGTGTTTGATGTGGAGCACATTGAGGCGAATCATTGATGTTTCTGGTAACACCACATGATTACTCTGTGAAACGGCTTCATTTGATGCCGCTTCTGAAAAACGTGCATGGGAACTGGGTCATGACATTTTAGACGTTCAAACAATCATACTCCAAAGCTAGATGAATGGGGTTCATTTGGAACAAGCACAGCTTTTGACTGGCTAACTGATGTACTAACAAGTGTGACTGGAGCAATCGCTGCTTCTTTATCTGCACACCGCCGTGACAAACACAACACAATTAAGGCAAATCAAAGTACTGTAATCATATTTGGTGAAGGAGCTTTTTTGCCCATTTGTTGTATAATTTGATTTGCTCGTTGAGTGGCCACGCGGACTGCTGCTTCATTATCATCTGAATAATTCATAATGAATTATGTTTGTAATTCCTGCTTGGTTATCAAATCTCTTTGATGTCATGGAACAAATATATTGAACAGATCAAGGTTAATATCTTTCAAAAGTGTTTTTCTGCTAGCAGTGTCCCAATCTCATCATTAATTCAACATAAAGAATTAAAGTCACAGTTGTTCAAAGAAAGCCCAATCCATTTAGGGCTACTTTGATAAACTTCCTTTTATATTGGAGCAGTGATTTAAAATAACTGCAAATACCTCATGCACATAAAGAGACAAAAGTCATTGATGCTTCTGTAACAGGTGTGATGTTGCGTTGTGTCATGGAGAGAAACCACAGGCCAATATTCCCAGTTGCATAGTTTTATTTTGGTAATAGACCAACAGTGCAGTCTCTGGACTGTTCTTATACATCCTTGGCGGTGATGACACGTTTACGCGGGCAAGTTAAACTGGGAAGAATGTGAGGTGCGTCATTTCCTAAAAATGGCCGCACACATACTTTAAAGTGGCAGAACACCAAACCAAAGTACACACTTTTGGTAAATGGCAAGTGGAAGCATTATTAACTATGCTACACTTATCCAAATACACATGTGCGGCACACTGTGCTTACAGACCGGCAATTAGAAGTGATTGTTCCCAGATATGTAAGGGACAGGAGGGTATGACAAGAAATGACTATGGCATGTTGTTGAACGTTGCATTTAGAAAGTGCAATGTGGATTTTGTCGCTCTTCTTTTTCAATACTGAAGAGTTTACTTATAGTTTGACAGTCCAGTCTACATTTGTTTTGTGGACTTTTGGAAGACTGACTACCATCCTAGAGTACAGTCTCTATGCAACATTCAGTCTCTGTGATTATGTTTATTTTGGCATTACAACTAATTGGACCAGGTTGGAGGAGGTCTAGTCTATATCCGTGATGTTCCACTTCCGAGATTGCTCCGGTGCCGAAGGAAATTCCGCTGGATTTCACTCTTTTCGGCCGGATGTCTTTTACCTTCCACTTTCTTTGTGTTGGCGTTCTAACCTCCGGTGGATTTATGAGGACTATGGTTAACTGCTCCTCAGATCTCTGCAGGGTAAATCCAGACAGCTAGCTAGACTATCTGTCCAATCTGAGTTTTCTGTTTCACGACTAAAACTACTTTTGAACGTACACATGTTCCACCAAAACAAGTTCCTTCCCGAGAATATTTGGCAGCGGCTCCTCGGCTCCATCTAGTGCTTAGCACCGCCCAAGACGATTGTGCCTGGTTTAAAGAAATGCCATTAAACCAGAGCACGTTTTTTCTCCCATCCAAGAATGCTTTGTGGACTATCCAGACCTTCCTCCGCAGCGCTGTAGAAGAAGGTCTGGCAAAGTGAGACTAGACCAGGTCTGTTCCAGGATGGGTCATTTGGTGCTGACAGTCAAAGATACAATGTGGTGTTGAAGGATTCTAATGTTATGTCTTCCAATCCCGTCTCAGTATGTTGTTCTCGCAAGTTTTGTATTTTAGGCTATAATCAGGACTGTTGGCATAATGCGTGTGAGTGGAGACATAATGATAAAACAAAAATTGCAAGAAAATTGTAAATTGCTGTTATTGAGAGAGTAGCTATTCTTTTCGTATTTGATCATTAACTGCATCAGGTTTTAGGGCAGAACCAGCTCACCTGAAGTTCACCTCTTCTCTTCTAATGAAAATCTGTCTTTGAACAGCTTAGAGCCCTTCCTGCCCTCATCTCTCCATCCACCATCTCATCCAAATGTAGCTTCTTCCCTTGTATTCCTGTGGTGCATTATAAATTAATTTAATCATAGCCTACAGTACCTATTGTTAAGTTTGTTTCTCTGCATTTACTCAGTTATTCATATGTTTCTTTCTGGCTGCCAAGACTAAAAAACCCGTGGGTGTTAGTAGAAAGTGTCAGTGTGTGTGGGGCGTTTAAAATGTGCCTGTTATCTGGCCGATTGCTTGGCCTCCGGCGTTGCTGCTTGCAGCTTCCTCAAGAACCGCTCATCCAAACAACTTCATCCTCGATACTGGTGTCCTGAGCAATACACCTACTATTGTAACCCTAACTAAATACTGTGAGGTTATGCGGTTGGTCTTATAACATATCTATATTAAAGCTATGGTGCATAGTTTTTGTTGCCACCGTGAGGATGTAGGAAGTAATGACAACAAAACTGTCGGAGCATCCACATGACGTAAGCCTTCGGTGATTGTGAACCACCCCTACCCCTCCTCCATGCAGTTGCTAACACGGAGGATTAAATAAACATGATGGACTCTTCAGAACAGGTAATTATCTTGTAATTTTTTGTCCTTTTTGTCTCCAAAGCTGAACGCTACTGTTGATCACTCGAGCTCCTGCGTGCCAAAGTCGCCAGACGACACCATTTTGTAAACACAGCCGTACTGAGAAATTCAGAGAGAGTTTAGTGAGGCTTAATTAGCTTTGCATCAACTAATTTGGCAATGGCCTAAATGTAACGGACGTCCATTAATATAAAATAGTTGTGCGCTTTAGCTTTAACAATAACTTCAGGAATAAGTCCTGGGGTATAACTGCTGCTCCATCTGAGTTTGATTGGGCATCTGATCAAGCTGTCACCCAGATGTCCAGGCTGATTAAGAGGAGACCCCGAACAAGCTTGCGGGATCAGACTGTATACTCCAGCTGACCTGGGAACGCCTCAGGATACCCCAGGAAGAGCTGGAGGCTGTGACTGAGGAGACGTCTGCACTACACTGATTAGTCTGCCATCACCACCACCTGGAGAAATGCATGGATGGATGGATAAATGGGTAGAAGGTAGCCAGATAGTCATAAGTTGTTATGACTACAAGTTGCCTCTTTAAACTAATATTTTCACAGATTTTAGCTGGTGTGGGCTTCACCTACTTGTTAGTGAAATTTAGCCCTTTATCTGCAAATGATCCACTATGTTCACCAGCTAGTTGCTAACTTTGTCTGTCTGCTGTAAGGTGCTCGGCAGGTAGCAGACAATGGGTTAATTAGAGCTTTTTGGGCTGAAAACAGCTACCTGCTGTGGTTGGAAACAACACTGACGAAAGAGGGCTGTTCTCATGAACCATTCATACAAAAAGCTACAAAATGTGAAGCACTGTAATTCATACGCATTTCACGTTTCTTTCGCTGTATGCACCACACTGGCTGCTGCTGTATAAGAACGCTGTGGGACGCATAGGGACGAGGTCAGGGTGGGTCATCAAGTCGTGGAGTGGAGCTTGCTTCCCGGCAAAAAGAAATGACTTTGACCCAGAAAATACGTGTCCGTTCCCCCTATGACGCTCACTTTTTGAAGCCTAAACTTGACTGTAATGTCCGCCAAAACGACATCGCCATCTTGCTGGGCCCTGTACTCAGCTCAAAGGTAAATTGAACTACCAACTGCCGCTAATGCGGCGACATATCACGGAGCTCTGTAGCCGGCGTCACGTGACCAGCCATCAGTCAATCATACGAACCTGTTCATGAGAATGCGCTGATGAGAGCCATTAAACTGAACCTTAACAGTGATTTTGCCGGCTGAAAAATCTAAATAATGAAGCTGAACAACACTGTAAGTTAGGGTGATAATTCATTGTCATTTGATCCGTTGTTAGGTACAATTTTCAGTTAGTGCAGCTTTAATTTTTGCATCAATGTATTTAATATTTTGTGGATATATCACTAAAAATGCCCCTCTCAATTTTGCTAAAGCTCTTTTGATGAGTGCAGATCTTACATCTTCTTCTTGCTGCTGCTACATCACACATGTGCAACCCAAACAACTCAGCAGGCTTCTCTCTCTCTTTTTAAATATACTTATTAAGAAATAGCGCTAGTATCTCTGGGACTGTCAAGAGTTTATACTCTGTGTTAAGGATTCTGTTTCTTCTGATTTATTGATTATCTACATTAATTGGCGTGCATCAAAGCTCAATTCAAGGCTGATACGGTTAAAGCACAAATAGTGTGCATAAACAAAATGGGATAGATAGATAGATAGATAGACATACATATAGATAGATAGATAGTATCGACAGACAGACAGATAGATAGATAGTATCTATAGACAGACAGACAGATAGACAGACAGACAGACGCTGTTTACAGTAAGTCAATACTTTTATAATCTCTTAGGGAAGGAAAGGAATTGAAAAATGATAATAAAATAAATAAAATTATGAAATATGCAAGAAACAATCTATAAAATACCAGATATCATGGAACAACGCATTCTCATGAATGGGTCCGTATTATATTCTACGAGCAGCAGTTGCTAGCCGCTACAAAGCTTCGTGATGCCGGCTACAGACCTCCGTCACAGCTCGGTCGTATCAGCAGCTGTTAGTAGATGTGTTTAGCCGCGACAGAGCTCTGCGACGCCGGCTACGCTGCACTGCTCAGTTATATCAGTGGTAGTTGGTAATTCAGTTAACCCGAAAATAGGTGACTTTGAGCCGGGTACAGGGCATCGCGAACGGCCGGGCGTTTCGGCCGACATTACGGTGAAGTTTAGGCCACAAAAAGTGAGTGTTATGTGTTGACGAAAGTTAGGTTTAGGCACCAAAACGACGAGTTAAGTTTAGGAAAAAGATTGTGGTTTGGATTAAAACACTCCCGAGAAACACACATTTCCTAGGTGAAAGTCTTCTGTGTCTTTTAACTTCCACCCATCCACCCCAACCTCCTCCACCACGCTACCAATTAGAATGCTTAACTTTTCGTAGCTTTTTGAATGAATGGTTGATGATAATGTCATGGATGGACAGGTACTTTCAGAGAAAATTGTTCCAAGTGAAGACATTTTTAAATCTGAAGTGATATTTATCCACTTTAGCAACAGGGGTCAAACACGTCTGTGTGATGACAATCTTGAAAAAAATGTTGACTTAATGATTCGCTCACTGAAAGGTGACACGGTGATTGAACTTGTGTTTTAGGATGGAACTGCAAACAGGCAAACGTGGTGTTTATTAAGTGACAGAAATACCGTCCAGCAGCAGAGTGTGACTAAAATCTTTATTTTAATGCAACCCACTCCCTCTGTGCGTCTGCCCCCTGGAGGTACGCCTCGGCACTGCTGCGGTACTCTGCGTTGTGTTGTGTTAGATGTTAGAGGTGAAGTGCGGAGAAAAGGCGGCACGGGACGCTGGGTTGAAGATTGTGACAATAAAACCTGATGGTCTCAGCCACAGAAAAGGCTGGTTCCCTCATCCCCTTAACGGAGGGAATACCGTTTTTTTCAGTTAGAAATAAATCCTACTAAACAAACAATCTAACGTAAAAATAATACCGTGTAAAATCAATAGTTCTGTGGAGCTAAATTAAATATAGCGCTCTAACAATAGTAGATTTGCCACATCAAAAGGAATGACTAAATAAACCATCAAGTCATTTTAAATGCTGTGGCTAAGTGGAAGAGCGGTTGCCTGCCAATTAGAAGGTTGGCAGTTCAATCCCTGGCCCATGTCAAAGTGCCCTTGGGCAAGACGCTGAACCCTGAGTTGCCCCCGATGCTGTGCATCGGTTTGTAAATGTGTGTGAATGTTTATTTGATGAGCAGGTGGCACCTTGTACGGCAGTGTGTGAATGGTTCCTGTACTATGTAAAAGCGCTTTGAGTAGACTAGAAAAGTGCTATATAAAAACAGTCCATTTACAATACTTTAACACCAAACTGAATTTGTACACCAGTTAATAAAAACTATTTTGCAGTACTTGACCCTACAAACTGTAACTCCACACTTCAATAAGCAACATGTGAACAAATGAGCTGAGTGGGTGGTTATCAATGTACATATTTACACTTTTATAGTATACGCCACCGATTAAACTGCTTACCTTAACAGAGTACATACAGTTTTAAACAAACAGGGCAACCTACACAGATCAAGTGTAAACTACGGTGTCTTGTAAGGTACAAAAATGCGAAAATTGCTGAACTGCATCTGGCAAAGGTGCCACCTAGTGACCCACTTAAGGCTATTACCTTACATTAAAATAATGACTTAATGTGATTCATTCTGAACAAACACATGAATAATTAGGCTTGTGCAGCTTTAAACCTGTTACCATGTGGCAAACATTTACACAGTGGTGTAAAGCATACGCACGTTATTTGGTAAACACTTGTGCTGACACTTCGAGCCTTGTTCAGAGCCACAAGAATCTGTTGTGGCTCTGAACAACAGATTCTTTTTTGTTTTCTGTGTTGTATTAACACCATGACCTGACCTCATCTACATCCCTTTGACAAAATAACCGAATCTAAAGGACTCGGCACTATGTGGAGTCTTAAGTTTACGTATCTTTTGACTTGATATATTTATTTTGTCATTGTGTCTTTGTGTACCTTGTGAATTACATATGACCTATTTACTAAGCAGCACTATTAAGTCATGAATATATGGATGATATAATAATGTTTGCGCAAAATTGTGCATTGACAACATATTCTTAGATTTACTGTCTGCTTTGACAATCACTCAGCTTCTCCTGTTACTTGGTGCAAGTTAAAGAATACATTAATACTGACTGCTGATGAGATATTAGTAGTAGTTTTGCTTTGTTTTTTATTCTGTGAAGTATGTATGTAGGTAGGTATGTATGTATGTATGTATGTATGTATGTATGTATGTATGTATGTATGTATGTATGTATGTATGTATGTATATATGTATGTATATATGTATGTATGTATGTATGTATGTATGTATGTATGTATATATGTATGTATATATGTGTGTATGTGTGTATGTATGTATGTATTTATGTGTGTATGCATGTATGTATGTATGGGCGACGCTATACCACAAACAAACCGTTCCAGAGTTTGATTGAAAGCGTACTGAGACCACCTCATCAAGGAGGTCTTGGTACAGTTGTTTGTTCCACTTTTGGTGCGCATCTGAGTGTGATTGCTGCGTTCACTCCTGCCCAAACGAAACGCACCAAGGGGGAAACCAACTCTATTGTGATTCAACCGAACTAAATGAGGCCGGTATAAAAGCCCCCTAACACAACACTGAAGAATTCTGCAGAAAGCAGTCAGTAAAGCTTGATTCATGGTTCTGCGTTGAATCTATGCCGTAGGTACGTACGTAGGTACGTACGTAGGTACGTGTAGAGACGGTCCCTTCGCCGGACCCTATGCTGAACCCTGACGTGCACCTCCCCAGAAATGTAACTACACCTCACATCACGCAGACCGCAAAAACTGCTTGTTCAGCTTGGCTGGAATTGGAAGCGTTGCATTTCCCTCTACTCAGTTCTCCTTCTCCGTAAACAACATGAAATAAAGGAGAGGGTTGACTTTTCCTGCTACAGATTTCCCACCGCGGTCAGAAAGCACAGGGGAAACCACCGCTGGAGTCGGTACTCGCTCCAAAGCTAATCCCTGTCACTCTCTCACTCGCTCCACCACACACACACAGGAAATGCATGTACACTGACACTGGTAATTTGACCCCGGTCTAACCTCTGATCAGGTCCTTTTTTGCTAGAGGGAAAGTTTCTATCTCTGTGGCACATTTACATAAGTTGTTTATTTCCTTCAGGAGGTTTTTCAACCAGTCATTGGGTTGTTCTCTGCACAACATGAAATGCTTCAATGTTACTGATCTTTAGTTGAAAAGGCAGGGTGGCCTCTCACTGAACTAAGAGCTTTAGCCTCATTCAACAGTTTGCACTTGAACACAGTGTTCAATCATCTTTCCTACCTATCTTATAGCGTATTAATCACATTTTGTGGTCATGAATTCTTTTTCCAATTTTGTCAAAAAAAGTGTTTTGGAGTTGAGAGATATTTTGTGTTTTGTTTAGGGAAAAGTCCCCCCACGGCAGTTAAGAAAAAACAATGAAGAACCAAACTAAAACTACCAATGGTAGTAGCAGGCAGCGGGAACTGACAAGGCATACTTGATGAAATATGCTCGTGGAATTACAACATTGCAAACTATAATACATGCATTGTTCCAAGGTTGTTCACAAAGACTTCATAATGACTGTGCAGAGATTTACACAGATTTGAAAGCTTGTTAACAAATTTGTATTGTTGCTACTTTATGACAGAAGCAAACTTGACAATAAACGCTTGAGCGTTTAAATCCATCTGCATTGTCTGCCACTCCCTCGCGATGCGGACCTGCTGCAAGGCGATAAGGAACGGCAAGGCAGCTCTTGTCGTGATCAGCTTTGTGCTCCGTTTGTAGTCAACCGCAGGACATCGGGGGGACATGAGGACACGGACGCAGCCGAGGCTCGGAGGGTGCCTGATTGCAGATACAAAGTGCTACCACCGCTGCTTTTCAGAGAAGTCAATCAGGGGACAGTGTAGATGGTCGTTAGCGATGGGCGGGACTCGCCGTCGTCATGGGGACAGGGCTGCAGCTGATAATTGGGCGTGGGACTCTGTGGCAACAAAGCAACATGGCCTTAGTAATGAGATTAATGATGTTGTGTTAGGTCTTGTTTCACCAAGGAGAGGATTATCTCCTAACAGCCCTCCTAAGGTGAAGAAAAGGACAATTACTCAGACACAGATTCATCAGGCCCATTCCCCATTCAGGCTGAGCACGAAATGATGTTTCAGAGCTGGGTCAGGTCTCATTCCCGCACGAAAGAAAAAGCAATTTACTTTCGAATTCAATTCAAAAACTCAGCAATGTGCATTAAGGAAGTCAAAGTCAATTGTTTTCAACCTGAGTGTTGCAAGGTGAGCGTTATGGTGCCGCAAAGTTCAGATGAACTCCTGATCAAACACCTCAGGGTGACTATGAATATGCTTCTCGTATATGACCATCTAGACGGAGTAATGATGATTGTGTCCTTGATGAATTCTCGAGCTCCGCCCTCTCTGAACACAAAAAAATACTGATTAAAAATGAGGTTTTGTGAGGTGATTGCTTAAATGATGCACCACTCCTCGAGCAAATCTCCCTCAGAGGGCGCATTCAGGACTACATGTCTTTCATGTTTGTCAGGATGGAGCCATAGAAAATTCCATGCAGGGAGGATGAGTGCAACAGAAGGTGAATGCTGTTTATTTAAGCCTCTCAACTAGTTTTATTGGTCAACAGACATTATTTATTCACAGCTGACTTCTGAGGGCTGAAGAACTGAAGAACATTTGGATCGTGCAACAAGACAGGCCTGCTTGGTTCTTTCAAGGAATGATTATAAAGATTTACAAAGAATATGTTTATGCCATTTATTATCTAACTGGGACTGATTGGTGGGATTGCTGTAGACGAAGTACACACAGTGATACAATGGTAAGAGCAAATTAGGTCTAACTATATATCAGCTAATTTAAATAGCTCACGTTACTGTATTGTGTGATCAGTTAACTTCATTTAATATTTTATGTGGTGTTTACTTTTGCAGGGTGCAAATTATCCACTAAAACAAGTTCCGGTAACACTTTACAATAAGGTACACAAAAAATAGTTAATGCTTAGTTACCGTTTTTCAGAAGGGTAGTTACTGTTGTTTGAAAGAGTAACTACCCTTCTGAAAAACGGTAACTAATCATTAACTACCTATTTTTTTGTGTACCTTATTGTAAAGTGTTACCCAAGTTCCTTCCTGAGACTATTTAACAGAGCCACCGTCGATTGTGATTGGTTTAAAGAAATGCAAACAACCCAGAGTTTTTTCTCCTATCCCAGCATGTGTCTGTGGTGAGGCCAGACTCCACAGAGACTAGGCTGAAAGTGAACAAGGGCAGGTGCGTTCCATTTTAAGCACCACCCACGATCACTCTGCTCTCCAAGTGCGATGTCTGCTTTTATGTAATATCAAGGGTTGAGGGGAAGTGGAACTACTAATGAAACAAAGCCAAATTCTCTGGGCTGGCAAAGCAGGGAAAGGGGAGGTAACCTTTCCCCTTATGACGTCATAAAGGGAAGATTCCAGATCGGCTCATCTAAGCTTTAATTTTCTCAAAGGCAGAGCAGGATAACCAGGGCTCGGTTTACACCTATCACCATTTCTAGCCACCGGGGGACCATAGGCAGGCTGGGGGAACTCATATTAATGTAAAAAAAACCTCATAAAGTGACATTTTCATACCATGGGACCTTTGAGAACCAAAAGCTTTCTCTCTATTAGAAATAGTCGGAAAATTACTGTTGCAGTCACACACAGACAAACGTTCCTTTATTGTGTATTTATGGACAGTTTGCACATTTATGGTTTATCATTAGCAACAAGGATGATTCATCAACTTTAATAAAACATCTCAGAGTTGTATTATTTGGAAAACAAATGAGCATGAATAAATAATGAAATGTGAATAAATCCGGTTGCTTTCTTTTTTTTTCTTCCTTCCAGTGACTGAACTCTCTGTATACATTATAAATCAATTCATCTAGCAAAAACATATCCTAACTTTATAAAATATGGGTTTTCAGTTCAAGTCCAGTGTCTTCAAAAGCATCCTAAAGAAACCAGTAGTGAAATGCCGCTATTATACATATTCAAGAAATATCATGAGGTTCTTCTCTAATAAAAAACTGACATCAATCATCTAGAGGAAAACCTACCGACGTGCACAAGAAAAAGACATTCTCTTGATGGCACGGAGAGGGGTATAAATTAGGGCTGATTATGTACTTTTGAGAGCCTTTAGATATTAACATTCCACTCACATGTTCTTCGCCTTTTCATCAACACTGAGGCATGAACAGCGTCATCAAATTTGATCACAAGTATCACTTTATTTTACAGTCTGTGTAGCTTATGTGTACTATATTATATTCCCAGTATTCACACAAAAACAATGTGTTCACATATGTACTCTGGGGTACAGAATTATTGCACTGATAAGTATTCATGTTGGCATTAATTCCAAAATATCCACTGAAGTAAACAAGATTCGCTACCATTTTGTTCATGAATGCCAAGAAATGAGCAGGCTTTCACGTGTAACACCCTCCCAGCAAAATATTACTCCGAAGATGTTGACACGAAAACTTGAGTATAGTCACCCATTTTGGATGGTATCACTCCATTGAATGGGCAATGTTTATCAGCCTCACAGATATGGTTAGAAGTGGCCTGCTATGCCTACCAGTAGGTCCAGAAGGCCGTTATCACCTATTCATATGGTAACAGTTGCTGATAGCGTGGCATAACGCTCTGGAAGTCCAATTGTTAATTCAAACAAAACTCATGTTACTTGGTTAGGTTTAGGCAACAAAACTACTTAGTTAGGTTTAGTAAAACAGTGGTTCCTAAACAGTGTTGGGTAACGTAACTACTTTCGGGTAAAAAGTAGTGTAACGCGCAACTTTTCCCAGGGACAGATTTGACAGCGACGCTGCCTTCTCAGCTGCTCACAAGCTTCACGCGGGACGTGACAGAGGTAGCAGAGCAATCATGGCAAGCGAGAAGCAGCCAACGCTAACTTTTGAGAGCCTTTTAAACTTCGTGGCTTTTTGCTGGACGGCGCTCTGAGCCAGGCAGACACAAAGCTGACGACCTCCCAGATGGACGCGGTGGAGACGGCCTCATACACACACACAGCGGACCGCTGTGGACTTGTGTTGGTTGCACGGACACACAAGGATTTCCAGAAAAGAGGCTGCATGTGTCTACGACAATGCACGGACCATCATGGCTGTGCGACCGGTACAGGTCGATACAGACATTACATAGTATACACTAACACCGTGTAACGCCAATGACCTGCTGATGGGCATTCAACCTGCGCTGGACTCGTTCGTAATGAATCAGCCGTCCCTCTGTGAGGAGAGAATCCAGCCTGCAGTGGAGTTCAGACACTTCACTGACACACCAGAGATCGGCTTTATGGTCAAAGATAGTTTTTTATAATTAACTTCAGTCTCTGCCAGAGACGCCTGCTTTTAAAAGTAACGTAAAAGTAACGAGTAAAGTAAAAAGTTACTTTCCATAGAGGGCAACTAAGTAAAGTAACGGATTACTTTTTTAAGAAATAACGAGTAACGAGCAAACACTACTTTTTAAAAGTAACTTCCCCAACACTGTTCCAAAAAATGTTCACGTCAAGGACCCCTAAACTGCACAAATTAAACCACAGACCCCCAGTTGATAAAATAGACATCTAAAGACAATCCGTCATAATGTCCCTGAGTTTTTAGTCACAGACTATAAGATTTTGCAAAGACTGGGGGTCTTGCAGGGTTACAATTTCGCAAGACTTTATCTACTGTAGATTTGCTTTAAAAAATTTAACAAAGCTAGCTAGCTACTTCTAGCATTAATTGGTAACTTAAGGGAAAGTTTGACGATTTTCTGTTCTGCCGTAAATGCAGATGAATGGCACCAGTACCCAGAGCTCCGCGATTACACGCTGGTAAAACTCTGTTGGATGTCTTGCTTCAGAAGGGTTGAAAATGGGCACCTTTACCTCTTTAGCATTTAGCTTAGCGCAGCACCATAACAACGCTGGCTCTAGCCTGTTTGCTGCTACCTGTTTGGTGCTGGTGGGAGAGCACCCATTGGTTGTTGATAATGTTCACATGATTTAACACCACTACCAAGCAAAGACTGTTAAAAAAAATGCTACCAAGACTTAATACTTTACAACGCCAAGACGGGAAAAAAACTGACTCGGACTGAGTTTTATGACCACATTACACCAAATGATTGAGATGACAGGAGCGCGCAACTCTGGCAAGACTGTCATGATTTCATTCTGATATTAGAAATTTGTCTGTGACAGTGGAATTGCTTGAAAAGTCGTCTGGTGTTAGGTTGGCATTAAGCCCAGTTCAGACGAGACAAAACCATTTTAGATTTTCGCAGGGAAAAGTTGCAGTGGTCTGAACCGGCCCATCTCAGCTCCACTCAAACCAGCTGATGGTGTCGCTGGGACTCAGCTGTTCAAGTCGCAGAGGCTGGTTTTAGAACATAAGGGACGTCGCCTGTTTCAACGGCCAATAGAGAAGTCAGCTGGTAAAGTCAGCTATAAACTATAGAAATAAAATGATCCATAATCCAGCTGGTCGAAATGAGTTTTAGACGGATCCTCAATGACAAGCCGAAAGCACGGTAACGTTATATGGTCAATCGAGATAGAGTGACTGAAGAGGGGGAGCGCCCAAAATGAAACGTGTTTTCGCCGATTCATCACAATGCAACTGTAGCAAGCATCTCAATATCACTAACGTTATCCACATTCCTATTTACATGAAGCAAATGATATATCCAGCTACAAAGAAGCCTAAAAGTCGGAACGGAAGTACAAAGAGGCGTCGTTATGGAGATGATACACTTGTCTCATTGGTGGAAACTGGCAGGTTTTAGGTTTTTAGAGTTGCAAGTTTCAACTTGTCTCGTCGCAAATCTTTGGTCTGAACTGGGCTTTACAGTGCTGCAAGAGTAGAATATTGATGCAGATTGGTGATCCAATTTAGCAATGGATGATAACGGATTACTGAGCTAACAAGAAGGTAGACTAGGGCCATATCTATGGTAGCGCCCATTCAATCGGCTGATAACTGGTAAGTGGGTGGTGGACGATCTACAAATATATGTCTAATTTTTGTAGAAAGCTAAAAAGATGTACAGTATATTTAGATTGGGTTAGCCTATATTTAAGGATTTTTAAGGATTAACATTTAAGGGGAGTTTTAGGGAAATATAAAAATGCTGTACACAATTTTGCAGGTTTGGCAGTCATGAGCTACTTAAAGCAACACTAGAGAACTTTTCCCGCTTTTGTCCCCCTACAGGTTGGAAGCGGAATTGTCCATTACATTACATTGTCCAGTTTGCGATATTACGAATCCCACTATGGCCACGCCAAGACCCGCCCTTCAATAGCATCTATTGGCCAGGCGTCCATGCTTACGCAAGGTAAGGTAACCCCATTTGTACAGGTCTTATCCCCTGACCAATCGGCTATCCTAACCTTAACCACTCGAGGTCAAAGGCCTAACCCCAACCAATCGAGCTGCTTCGTAGGGCGTGTCTTGGCGTGGCCATAGTTCATTCGAACTACAGATCCGCTCCCCAATCTGGCAAACTGGCAAACTTGCATAATGTTTGTAATGGACAATTCCGCTTCCAACCTGTAGGGGGACCGAAGTGGGAAAAGTTCTCTAGTGTTGCTTTAATTTTGTATTTAAATTCATGAACCAAATGAACAACTGTTAAACAACTGATTAAGCTAACATTGGGTGCTTAGTGGGACACTGGCAGCCATGTTGTCGGCCGGGAACAATCACGACAAACTGGTGTTGTTCAGTGTTGAAACAGAATTCAGCGGACAGATATTTTGTGCTGCCTTCTTTTACTGATAATTCTTTCACAAACACACATTTTATATTTCAATATTTTAGCAGGAGTTAGACAACAAATTAATATGTGCTTAGCTAATTAGCACTCTTCTGTTTTACACCTAGCTTACACACTAGGTAATGTAGTAAATGTAGTAGAAGCTAGAGTTAGCATCTAGTTGTCAGTTAGCATTGATACCGGGTGCTTTGCTTAAATATTTGGCTAACAAACAAAAATCAAAAAAGCAATAACTGATGCTAATTTTGGCCTCATACATTTCAAATACATTTTCAATATATGGGATCTTCCAAATGCATTTTAAAAAATGTTTTTAAGCTGCATGAATGTAATACTCTATCTGAAACTAATCAAGGAAAAGCATACCTTGAAAAGTTTATATTGTAATATATTAAAAAATATATTTAAAATATATTTTTTTTGCCGTTTCAATTGAACTAGACAAACAATAGAACTGAAAGAGAATAATCTTAGTTGAGGGTCCACTCACTTCCTAGATTTCAACCAATCCACGTTCTTCTCTCATGGATTTTTTTGTCACATGATGATGTGGTAGGATGTGTACTGTACCTTTGGTTAGGGTTAACTTATCAAACTACTATTCCCAAGGCAACAAGTACTCCAAACCATACGACCACATAGGTTGTTTGTTCGTACCCTCTAATACGACCCATAGGAGCATTTCATAAAATAGCACCCCTAGCTGTGGCAGGAAATACGACTGCTACGCAACGGCTGGAGTTTTAAAATACATGAGCTTAGGCAGATTTAAGCAACAAAATTACTTGGTTAAGTTTAGAAAACGATTGTGGTTTGGGTTAAAATCAGTTTGTTTGCTACATAACTTTACTTCCGTGCATATGTACTAGGGGTGTCACGATTCTCCAAATCCACGATTCGACTTTCGATGTTATGGTCTCCATTCTATTTAAATATCATTCATCAACAGGGACGGCAATGCCACAATAAAGGCCACTACATGACAGAAGGGTACTTTGAAACAACAGTTTGAGTTTTTCATTGATTTTTTTTAGAGGCGCACTTCGTACCAATAGTTTAACTAGGTGCACATGAATGCACCATGGAGACCTGTCGGAGCCCACATGCTTACCTTCGTTGTTTGTTTACATATAGTGGGGGAATCGTCAATCCTGCTTCTGATTTCGAAAGTCGAGATCAAAAAGCTCATTTCGATCAATTTTCGATTTGAAGTCTAAATCGTGACATGACGTTACCTGTGACATAGAAGGTGACGTACTTCCGTTTGCTACGTAAAGTTAAAATGACTCGCCGTTTAGTTTTATTTTGAACACCAGTCTCCTGGGTGAAAGTCATGTGTTTGTTTGACCCATCCATCCAAACTAAACAGACTTTCTTGGTCTTAGTACCTTGTTAAATGATTTCCTGCTTTGCTCCCATCATAATTACTACTTCCACTAGAGGACACGGCTTAACAATAAAACGTAAATATGGGGTTATTTTTCAACGGTCGGACAATCTCTTACCAGGTCAAGAACAAACTTTCACCCTCAAAACTGAAATAGCTTTGCAATACTTGAAGTGAATTTGAAAAACATTTGGTATTGATTTAATTCTAATAGGAAATGCATTTTAAATAGCAATGCATTTGGATAAAATGAAGTAACTGAAATAAGAGGTATGAGAAGAAATCCCGAAATATACTGAAAATGCATCATGCAGTATTTATCAAAGTATTTGAAATGGCCAGTATTATGTTGTATGCATATTTAAACATATTGCATGTCATTTAAATATATTTACTGTCACAGTGAAGAAAGTTTGGAAACAAATCTCATGAACGAACAACTTACTACACTAATAAATGTTAGATAGATCTTTTTCTTCTTGGGTTTTATACTGTATAATTAGTCATTATTCATGTAATATTTTCAAACAAGCTAATTCTTTTATGGACCAACATTGTGACTCCAGTTGTGGCTGAGAGGAGATTTGTGACACAACTGCAAAGCCTCCACAACACAGAGAGATTGTAGAATAAAGTGCACTGTAACTGAATCATACACATCTTCCAAGTACAGTAGTTGTGCGCCACGCAGCTTTAAACTGGACAGAGGACTCCAGGGCTCTCCTGGGTTCATTCATCAAGGTTAGACGGCGGAGAAATGTGCCTGTTGTTGGTATTAATAGCCTGGGGTGAAATAGGTCTTCTCCGCTGTGGAGACGATCTGGCAACTTGGGTGAGCACTATCTCACTTTTCTCCACTTTTTCTGGCTCGAGCCTCCTTCTGGGCCACGTTCTCCTCAAGCTGGTACTGAAGTAGAGGCAGCGAGTATCATCAGAAAACACCCCTCCCCCCCCCCCCATCCCCACCCTCTACATCACTCCATGTACTCTTACTATTGCCCGGTTCAGTAAATCATATTTCTCTGATAAATTCATGATTGATAAATTATCTTCTCTTTATAGACAATACAATTAAAACAATTTGTGGTAATTAAGGCAGTCTTTCCATTTATAAACAAGACGTTTAAACTCAGAAAATGCAATCAGATAGGAAAAAAAAATGAAAGGTCAGACTTGTCCCAAAGAAGTCCTATGTTTACTTGCTCCATAGTTAAAACCGTTCACATTTTGTTCTTCAATCTCTTCGGGAAAAAGTCTTGTAAAGTTCCCACGTATCGCTTATCAGATCATCTTGAATTCCACGGAGTCCCTCTAGACCTTACAGAAGCCTGGGTTTCTAGATTTCAGCAGAGAGAAACCTCAATGTTGGAGTTATACATGCACAGATGGTACACTCTTGTTGAGGACCTGTACCCTCATCAGCTGGACGCTGGTCATGATCTTCTTCTGGTGGCCCATCAGTGTCACCCCGAGCCTCTGGATATCCCTGCACGACACACACACACACACACACACACACACACACACACAGGAAGTGATGTTTGAGAGAAAAGGGAACGACATGCAACAGAGGTCCCAGCATAGACTGTAAAAATAATGGACGTAGCATGATGTCACCCATTGGTTTGTGGTCTGTTGTTTTAAGGGCTCGAGTTTGGTAATCTACCACTCACCATCTTGGTTTTTTTTTTTAACTGGATGATTTTTGATGAGAGGGTGAAGCTGGCGAGGATGCCAGTGTTGCAATGGCGCTGCGCTAAGCTAAACACTAAAGAGGGAAAGTTGCTGATTTTCAACTGGCTGAAGTGAATCATCCATTGGAAAAATGCGTGGGGTTAATGCGGACCTCTGGGTACTGCCACCATTCATCTGCACAGAAAATCTGCAAACTTACTAATAAGTTACCAGCTAAGGCTAGCGGTAGCTAGTTGGCAGAACGCTGAACAAGACATTTTTAGGCGACCCAAATGTTCCAATTAACTTTGATGAAGTAAAAACACAGTGAGAGGGTCAAAGTTTAAGATGAAAACATGGACACCCAAATAAAGTTCACGCCTATTTTAATGTACACAGCGACATGGTTAGCATCGCTAAGCCTCTAAAATGACTGACAGGTCGGTGTGTAACCACGGCCCTAAAGCACCCCCTGCTTTACCGTCTATTTTAAAATAAATAGGACCATCATTTACTAAATGAACATCATGCTGTATTGAAGAAGACTTTAAACTACCAAGTGACACCATAAACTCATTGTGAAAATGTTCACTGAGGTTACTGACTTCTATAGGAACAGACTTCTTCTTGGAGCCAGTAGAGTCGCCCCCTGCTGGAAATTAGATAGAATGTCGGTTTAAAGTACTTCCGCATTGGCTTCACTTTTCAGCCCCAGAAGCCCTGTCCATTATTTTTTACAGTCCATGGTCCGCAGCCATAATTGAATCGCGGATGTTAGGATCAAATGGTTTGTCTCCTAACCACTAGGCCACGGGACACCCCTCCTATCCTACAGATATTTCACATTAAAAGCTTGCCAGTGCTGAGTTTAACCCGTATTTGATGGGCCTTTTAAGGAGAAAACCCTGCAGGAACTGTTGAGCTTCACTGACAGTAGCTTGACACCGATCAAAGACTCGGTACAGTAGAGGCAATTAGAGTTAGATAGAATGTGAACAGTTCTGTTAAAACGACATTCCCCCCCCCCCCCCCAACCCCCCACCCCCCCCCCCCCCACACACACACACACACCCCACCGTCTTTCATTTGTTTGTGGCCTGTACAGATTATCATCTTATTTGATATTATTTGGATATCAGCTTTTATGTGAGATACACCGCACGATTTGCTGCAATTTACCTGCAGAGAAATGTGGTCTTATAGTGTATGAAAGACAGACTTGAAGGCTGATTGAAATAGGAACAAACTAAGAGCCTGACCCCTGCCTCAGATATGAAGGCACTGGGTTTATTGTGCTTGTGACGGAGTTCAATAGAAGTGGCTCATTAGATGGAACTGTGGAGGTGGTACTTAACAAAGAAAATGAACGGTGCAGAATCATGACAGTAATCATACTGATTTTCTGAGATTTACAAGGAGGAGTTTATAATGTTCCAAGTGTGCAGAAGCTGCAACTTACTTCACTGTAACAACCAAGCAGTTTGAGCCCTGAGTGCAGTGATTCCTCACCCTACATACAGGGGTGTCAAACTCAATTTCACTAAGGGCCACACTGGAAAATGACCAGACATGTATAGTTCATTGACATGCTTTTATTTAACCAAAAAAAAATCTAATATTTTTGGCTGCTATGTCTCATATAGCCTTCTAACATACAGTTTGGTCAACATAAAGCCCTAAAAAAGTCAGCAAAAAAGTTCCTTAGCATCATAGCATTTAGCAAATCAAGCAAAACAAAGCTGAAATTCTGATTACATTTTTAAAAGTAGGCTACCACACAGTCAACTCACAACAACCTGTTTCACAGGCCTGAATATTCAATCTTACTGGTTGAGATTGAATCTGCCAAAATCCGTTTTGAGTATCATGTAATTGCAGTTTGAAAAACTTTTGGTTTTGTGCACAACTAGGCAGGCCAAAATTTATTGTGAACCTTGAGTTGTGGGTCTACAGGGTCTTTAAGCTACGTACAATGACTGGTAGAGCCCAGCATCCAACTACTGCCTCTGAGCTGTTATCACTCTCCATCACGGTCAGTACTTACCCTTGGTTCATGCTTATGACGTGTCCCAGAGTTTGGTACCCCCCTGCTGCAAAGTGGTCCTTGTAGCGACCCATCTTTATGGTGTCCAGCCACTCGTTTACTGAGTTACAGCTACTGAAGTCGGGGATAGCTCTCTCCATCAGAGAAGGACTGTTTAAACTGCGGCCGAAAGAGACAGATGGCCATAGATAGACAGATAGAGAGAGAGAGAGAGAGAGAGAGAGAGAGAGATGAATGGGAAGACAAAAATATTAGTTGGAGGGAGTCCGCAAATTAGAAAAGAGGCAAAAAGTGAGCAAGAGGCAGAGCGACCGGGGGAGAAAGGGGGGCTTTGAAAGGCGCCAGCAACTGAGGCAGAAAATCAATAGCAGTTAAAATGATAGAGAAGAGGTGGTGGCTGTGGTTGTAGGATGGCTGCTTTGAGTAGATACTACAGGGAGTACACACACACACACACACACACACACACACACACACACACACACACACACACACACACACACACACACACACACACACACAGATGCATAGTACCATGCACCACTGACTTCATAAGACCTGGGATTTGAATTGTGCAATTTACACAGGTCCAGCTTTGGTCCGGGTGTCCTCTCCAACCTGCTCCCAGATTCACTGTGGATCAATGTCAATATCACAGCTAGGCTTTTACTTAACACACAGCGCGTCCATCAGAAATGAGCTTATTGGAAAACGAACAGGACCGCTCGCTTCATTTGCCAGAGAACTTTGAGGGAAACTTTAGGCTGCAACTTTATCCCACCGCGCTCATGTTTGATAGCAGCGGGATGAGATTGGATTTACTCTGCCTCCCACACCAGGACAGATACTTAGTGGCCTAACAGTCTGTCACCATATATTGTCCAGGAGCTCATCTTCTCAGCCGCTCGCAGATGGTGTCATGCTTTGATTTGCAGCTTAATCCGCTAATCACATGAACCAATATTTGATTAAATGTTGGCGAACTGTCTGGCCAAATTAAATCAAAAGACTACCAAGCATGTGACACAATGCACCCATGTTGCTTCACTGCAAACATGGATCTATTCAGTGGCCCACCCACCTGCAGAGCGTGTCCATTGACTTCAGGTTCTCTGGGTTGCGGATGAGCTTGTCAAGAACAGTGACTATCTGGCAAAAGCGTGGCCTCTCGTTGCGATCCTTCTGCCAGCAGTCCAACATGAGTGTGTGTAGAGGACCAGGGCAGCCCATAGGAGCAGGCAGCCTGTAGCCCTCTTCCACAGATTTGATCACCTGCACATGTACAGCAAAATATGGATGAGGATTCAGCGTCTGCTATGAAGATACATAGGTTAGTTGTAGAGCTGCAAAGATTAATCGATTAGTTGTCAACTATTAAATTAAGCAGCCAACCATTTTGATAATCGAATCATTTGTTTGAGTCATCTTTTATGAAAATAAGACTTCTTAAATGTGAATATCTTCTAGTTTCTTCTCTCCTCTGTGACCGTAAACTGAATATCTTTGAGTTGTGGACAAAACAAGACATTTGAGGATGTTATCTTGGGCTTTGGGAAACACTGATCCACATTTCTTACCATTTCTGACATTTTATAGACCAAACAACTAATTGATTAATCAAGAAAATAATCAACAGATTAATCGACAATCGAAATTATCTTTAGTTGCCGGCCTAGTTAGTTGGTTAACAAATAGTGCTTACATCTCTGTTGGTGAGGTTCCAGTATGGTCGCTCTCCATAGGACGTCACCTCCCACATGACCACTCCGTAGCTCCACACGTCACTGGATGAGGAGAACTTCCTGTAGGCAATAGCCTCTGGGGCTGTCCAGCGGATTGGAATTTTCCCGCCCTGTCAGGAGCGTAATGAAGTTTTACAACCTGAGCTCACAGAATTCCATGAAATGAACATGGCCCCTTAAGTCAAAAACTGTGGCAGTTTCATGGAATTGCAAAAAAAAATCTGTGATGGGCCCACGGAAGAATTCCGTTTAATAAACACAGCCCCTTAAGTTACGGAAAAGGTCGTGGGTGGGCTTACGTTTCCATGACACGTGGGACAACAATGGGACGGTTGGGTTTAGGAAAAGAAGAACGGGACAGTTGAGTTTAGGAATCCTGACGCGCGGGACACGATCCCCGGTCTCCTGGGTTAAAGTCCTGTGTTGTTTGACCCATCCACCCCCCCAAACAACCTCCCTATGCAGATTTTTCGGGCTTTCATACTACTCGCTACCGTAGTCGCTCTTAATGCTACGTCATCTTCTCATTGACTTTACATTGGCATTGTTTTCACACATTCCATGCCCCCACCACGTAAGGCGCTGTTAACAGTTCGTGATCATTTCACGGAATTCTGTGAGACCAGGCTGATGTTTTACCAGGGTGTACCAGACTTTCTAAGGAAGCTTTATACATCTTGAGTTCATAGAACCAAACTCATAATCTCAGTTTAAAGGGTTAGTCTGGCTATATTCCATATTTTTCTTATTATTGTCAAAAAAAATCACATGAAAAGACCAAAACCAAAAAATGATGTACCCTACAAAAAAGTAGTCTTTGCATCTAAAGCCAGCTAAATGTCATTCCTCGGTGTGATAAAGCTCCATTGTTGTTAAAAACACATCAATAGACCATACCGGGTGACACAGTTGTTTTGACTAAATCGCTCAAACACTGTCCTACTGCTGTAAATACTCACACAAGCAACACATGTGTATTAATCCACCTTTGAAATAGTCCCCAATAAATGCATTATTTTCTCCTGTTTTTGTAAAGTTTGCTTTAAGAAATCTAGACACACCCTAGCAACTCTCCGTTGGCTTGCGAGCTGGAAAAACCAAATTCTGGTCAAGCCAATCACATCGTGTATAGAGTCGGTGGGCGGGGCTTAACATAATGACGGCAGAGTTGTGACGGTTCCGCGTGAATTCCCTGCTACTTGAAAACAAAGAAGATGGCTGCTGCAGCGGTCTTTGGAATCGGCTTTGGCCGTGACTCTGGAAGACTTGGAGTTAAGCTTTTCTTTGAGAAAAGAACAAAAAAGGAAGATGTGTTCGGAGTTTTGCAGACCGGATACGGCAAAAGTTGAATCTATCAATCAGCGTTGCTCTGATTGGTTGTAGAGCTGTCCTATTGCGTGCAGAGGGAATTTGAAAGACAACCGTTAATCCCGCCCCCCAGATTGAGCCCTGCCAATGGTGAGTTCCCAGACCCAACGTCTGGATGTGGGTTTTTTTTTTTAAGTGAAATGATAAGAGGCACAAATCATGTTCAAAGCAAGAATAAGCATGAAATTTACAAAAAATGTTCATGGAAAGACAGGGTGGGTATAACCTGAGAGAACAAATAAACTTTAAAAAACTCAAAATAAGAACAACTTTATAAGTATGTGCATCACGATCGGTGGGGTGAGTTTATGGAATGGGCTAGACCAGGTGCTTAAACATTGTACAAACATAACAAAGTTTAAAAAGTTAAAAACACTTTATTAAAAGGATATGAAGAGGAAGAGAGATGATTGTGAAGGTGGGTTAGTGTACGGATTGTTATGGGGATGGATTACGGAAATGGGTTGTTGACTAACTAACTAAAATGTAAATAAATAAACAAAAGGTTTTGGTACGTGAAAAATTAGAGATGTATTGTTGTGTATATTGGTTATCCTGCTGCAAAAATATATGATATATAAAGAAATGAGTTAAAGTGAATGAGGGGTAGGAAACTTCATCCTGCTCCTTTTCGGACAAATTTTAAAAATTAGAAATTGTAATAGTATTTTTAATATTATATGTAAACACTGTATGGATATTGTTCTTTTTCCTTTGGTGTGTTGCTACACACTTTTTATTTAATATTTATATATATATATATATATATATATATATATATATATATATATATATATATATGTATTTGTATGTATGTGTATATGTATGTATGTGTGTGTATATATATATATATATATATATATATATATATATATATATATGTGTGTGTGTGTGTGTGTGTATTTGTATGTATGTGTATATGCATGTGTAATTATGTAAGTATGTATATGTATATATGGGTTCATGCTGTATGTGTATATGTATTTTTAGTTTTGTTCGAAATAAAAATAATTTGTTTTTAAAGATTTACATCTTCAGTAGGAATGAAGGGGATTGGTGCATTGTTGCTCTTGTTTTTATCCTGCGATTTGTTTACAATAAGAAAAATATAATTGTTTTATGGCTTTATCCTTTAAATCCAATTGGGGATGGAAAACAAACAAACGCATAACCCATCCTTCAGCCTCAACAATCACCAGAGGGGTAGACCCCAACCACTGTTTAAATACGGCTGCGGGTGGTGGAAAAACACATTTCAATTTATATAGTATTAATCGGTTAAAATTCTTATTGTCAGGTCAAACAGTTAATCATTAACATCCCTAGTCCTGACCAAGCCTCAGTACGTTGACGAATTGGGAGTGAGAATATATTAATCTTCAGGTATAATCATCCAATAATTATATAATATTGTCTCTAATATCATCATTAACAATCGTTTTCCCCTTCAAAATGTCTCTGAGTGATGCTGCACCTAATCACCTAGCTTTCTGTAATCTGTTAGCGGTGCTTTAACAGACTGTAACAGACAAATGTGTCAAACGCTGATTTCCATCTGTGTGCTGTGAGCTGATAGCATCAGACGCTGGAAGCACTACTTTTTTTTAGTGAAGACTTCATACATTTGTGCTCACCAGGCTTAATATTGGACTGCTCTCTACTGGAGCACTTACAAAGATGATTTTACTTTGCTCTCGCTTTCACTTTCATGGGACTTTGATT